>WEDG01004972.1:0-15679 GCA_017591395.1 Schistocephalus solidus | reverse complement strand
CATATTTTTGGAAGTGTAGACAAGGGTCAAAATTGCTAAGAACCAAGGTTAACAAAATAAATTTAACGCTAAGTGGGGAATTGTGTCTAAACTAAAAACGACAAAGGACGGTAAAAATATCAAAGGATTCTCAGAATGTAGACTCACTAAAAACGCAGCTTCTCGATAGGAATTGTTGTTGAGGATTGTAATGAACTCTGAACTACATCCAGGAAGCAATACATCAAGGACAATGAACAGAGTCAAGAGTTAAATTGAGACGGCGTTCGATAGAATGCAATCAAGAAATGAAGATCGATCGTTGCAATTGACTGCAAGTAATCGAGAGTGATAAGTAAAATCGAGAGAGCAGTGTTTACATGCAGCAGCGAAAGCAGAAGACATCCAACATGCGAGTTTAACCTGGATGTTGTGTTTTATTTAGCACATTTAAACTAGCAAACATGATGATTCAGGTGAACAAGAAAGCTAAAAACATGTAAATTTTACAAAAACCTACAATGGTAGGCATATCCGATTCAGAACGCTATGGAAATTTTTAAAACGAAAGTCAAAAATCTTTGGCATATTCGGTGATTAAGAAAATAAGCAGAAAAAATCTCCTACGTTTAAATTGGGGTGGAGTTTGGCGAGCCATTTATTTTTAAAAAAACTAGGAGAAAAAAATGCATCCCTAAAAATTAATAGTTAGAGTTGATGGGATTGGTACGACGATGACGAGAGAGGAGGAAATCATCGTGGATACCAGGGTCGAAACGAAGAGGGGACAGTAGAGGTCATGAGATCATCATCGAGATGCGACCTTGCTGACTGAATTGTCCACCAATCAAAGAGGCAAAACCATCCAAACCCGCCTTGATCATCAACTGAACCTGGAGACCATCGTCGGGGTTGCAAAATCGGAGGAAATTATCAAGGTTATCAAGATTTGGCGATGCTAGTTAAAAACGGGGGGCGAAAAAGTGAATGCAAAGATTGACACAGCAGAGGATGATGGAAACATTTTTAGAAACCATTATAATATCAACGGAACTGCGTCAAGTATCAGGTGGACCCTTCCCAAAATACAAAAGTTGCGAGCTGGGGAATGTAACAGACAATAAGGACATTATACCTTCCAAAGTTAAATGTTTGCGTAATTTGGTTTTGAAAATAGCAAATGAAGACGACAACCTTAAATTTCATTGGAAGAATATTCCACATGAAAGCATATTTGGAGGCACAAAACTTATAACGGTAAGTTGTGGAGCTAAAGGGTCCTGAAATAAACATGGAGGAATCACGAGTGGCATAGGGTCGATCGGGCTAGAGTTAATGCGAAATAGGAAGCAGAGACCGGCTTCGAGTCTTCTTACCCAGAGAAATGTCATGTTTGCTAACTGGCATCTATCCGTATAAGAGAAACTGGATCCACTAAGAGAAAATAGTCTTCAAGTAAAAAATATCTGAATTTTTTCAATCTGACTGCGGTCAGAGGCGTTAATTAGCCCAAAGAGGGACAGCAGTATTCTAGGATAGGAAGAACAAACATGCAGTACGGGTTTTACTTGGCGAAAGGAAGAAATTGTGTCATATAAAACCACATATATGTGCAGCTATTGCAGAAATCAGATCTGCATGTGGCGATTATGCTAGGCTTTTGCGTAACTTGGACCTTAATCTCTTATGATTGATCGTTCTGAAAGTGTAATATTTTGAAATACTAGGGGTCCAGGAAGCTTGGCGCGGCAAAAACACATGAAACTACTCTTGGATGAAGAAAATTCCATCTGCCAACTAGAGCTCCAACTTGAGAGCATAAGTAGATCAGTATTGATTGTATCAACGCAACTATTGACAGTGTCTTTAGAAAATGAATAAATGCTCTCGAGATCGTCAGCATAAATGAAACTTTCGGAATTTGTCAGTATAGTCGAATGTTCGTTCATGTACAGAATGAAGAGAAAGGGACCTAGAACCATGCCTTGAAAAACGCCACTCGTGTTCGGCTGAGGCGTTCAATAGTTACTCCCTAAAAAGACCTTCTGGCTGCGGTTAGACAAGTAGAAATTAAAGAAGTTAAGGAGAGGAAGCCGGATGCCGAGGGCTTCCGGTTTCACCAGAAGACGTCTGTGTGTACCTTTTTATACGCTTTGCTTGGGTCAAAGTAGATCAAAACCACTGCCTGCTGCTCATTGCGAAGGGAAGTAACGAGGTTAAGAAAAGCTAAGTGAAAATTTTCACGTCATCTTCCAGGCAGAAAACCATAGTTCGAGTCACTTAAGAGCTTATTTTCTAGGCAAAATTCTAGAATTTGATAAAAAATATTTTTTTACAAATTTTTGCTCGAGCCGGGGTTTTTGAACGCCTCGATAATTATTTACGTCCAAACGAGATCCCGATTTGAAAACAGGAAGAATAATAGATGTCTTCCATGAGTCAGGGAAGAATCAGTTTAAACGATAAACTGAGAATATATGGCAAAGCAAGCGGGGGAACTTCGGCAGTTTCTTGATACCTGAGTTCTGAATACCGTCAGTCCCCGAAGAGTGCGAGTATTTTTATAACGAGTTATTTGCTTTCGAATTAGCTCTCAGGAGAAACAAATTGTGCCGATAGCATTTAATAAGGTGCCTGAAACGTCGGAACCGGTTCAGATTCCATCGTAAGGTTATTTGCAAAGAACACACTATACAATTCTGCATTTTCAGAGTCTTCGAGAGTTAGCTCTTATTTTAATGGAGACATTCATAACCTCATTTAGTAGAGGATAGACGACGGAACAGTTACGTAACTGATTTTTCAGAGTTTGGCTCGCTGTTTGTGCAAGATTATGTCTTTCTGTCACGTGCAAGACGAATCGTAGAGGCTTATTCAACAATCGTTGCGATCCTTAGATGTACAAATAACGAAAAAGTATATTGATCTTTAACTGCTTCCTCAATTTCTTAAGTCTTGGCAATATAAATTGAGGAACGATGGATTCCAAAGCATAAGTTTTGACAATTTTCATTGGCACAAATTCCAGGATGGTAAATGAAACTACTGACATGAAGTCACAAAGACCTGCTTCATCGACCATAGATGAGAGATGCTGTCAGGTTCATGTTTTTAAAAAGTTATTAACTAAGCTCATATCTGCAAGAACAAAAGCGGGATAGGTACGAACGGCGCTAGGTTTTTTTGAAGAGACAATCGAAAAGGCAACAATCAATTAATATATGGTCACTTTGGAAGATTCCCTGCTTAAAATCAACGGAGTGAGAAGCAATGTCGTTTGTGAAATTAAGGTCTAAGATACGCTTTGCACTCGTTGAAGAACGGACTAGCTGGGACCAATTACAAAAATTAATGGTATCTAAAAGAGGCTAAAATCTCGGTGGTCAACCGTTTTGAAATCCAGTCAATTTCAGGAAAATTAAAAGCCCCAGCGATAATTTTAATGTGAAAATTGGACTTTGAAACCAATTTCAAAATTTCCCAGTTTTGCATCATCATCGGATGATGAACTAGGCGGGTTTTAAATACATCCGAGAATTGAATTTTGCCCTGGCGACAGGATAATGGATGCGAAGCAGTAATAATCAGTTAATGACGTAACATCTAGATAAAACGGTACGTTTTTAAATGAAGCTTTAATATAGAGAAGACAACCACCACCACGCTTGCGAGTGCGTCCTTGCCCGTAGAGATCATACTGGCCTATGACAATCCAAGAGTCCGAAATGAAGATACGGGTCTAAGTTCAAGTAACTCATAAAACACTGGGCATTAACTCGAAAGCAATGGCTCGCAGTTGGGCCATCTTATTGATAAGAGATTTGCATTAAGTAATATGACATCCAGCGTAGTTTGAGTATCCAAACCAGGGTTATAGTTTTTTATAAAAAAAATATGGAGGTGGTTTATTAAGTTGGAATTTATTGTGGTTTGGAGGGTAACTGACACTTGGGCCAGAACTATTGGCGCAAGGACCGTCAGTCACAAAAACCTGAGAGGGATATCTAAAAGGTGTATGAATGAAACTTTCCGGTATCGATCAATGAAAGGGGGTGAAGACCGGGATATACCTGTTGGTAGTTAAAACGGAATGGCGGGAAGTTGGATGGAATATAGAGGCTGGTGGGAGAGGACAAGTAGCTTTAAGAATTAAGTGCAGGAAATTTTGGTCTCGTATATCGGTTAACATGGGTAGCGTTATTTTTCTGTTGGAGAAGCTTGATTAGTTTTAGAGAAGGCATCATGTGATTAGTTAGAACTGCGCTTCCTTGCTTTTCTGTTTGGATTGGATTTACGTCCTTCGGACAACTTGCCCTAGGTGGTATAATTTAAGGGTTTAAGGTGACCCGTTGGCTATGGGATGATAAATTCTTTATTGATGTAAAACTTCGCTGGACGCAGCGTGTGCTTAGTTCGCCTAACAGGCCATAACTCATGAGATCAATCAGATAAATAGAGTTAGGACAGCTACTGTACGCTTCAACTCTCCTGGATTACTGGACAGTTTTCTTTGCTATAATGCTCTCTGATGGCTGGGAGCATTCTCCTGCGAATTTAGCTTTGTTTTGGTTTAAAGGCTTGGTTAACAGTGTGCGCAACAAGGAGTGTTTTAATTTAAAAAAAGTGTTTTCTAAGGCACACTTAAAGCAAACTATTAAAATAAATAACATTCCAGTATTAAAATAAATGTTCTGTGATAAGAATTCTCGTGTCAATAATAGTTGGTCACTTATGGATTCTAGATTACACATTCGCAGGGGTTAGTTACAATGGCAGGCTATTCGATTGTCCATTACGTCCAATTAGATGCAAATGCCTCCACGCGCATCGGTCTGGTGTGTGCTTCGGTGATTAGATAGGCTTTGTTGAATTGAGCTCTAAAAAAGGTAGAAACGGTTTATGGGCAAGAACCGTCCAAATGCAAGTAAATTCCAATGCCTCTAGTCAGCCATTTTATTGTGTTAGATTCTATGAGATTGGTTATTGAGTGATCTTGATCAGAAAATAATTAATGAAAGATTAATCTCTGAATGCTTACTGAAGAATTATACCATCAAATTTTTCGTTATTTTGCTCAAGTAATCGCTACTATCGGGATAATTACTGAAATAATTTTGGCGTCCGCTGAGTCGATTCATGGATATAAAGGTGCATAAAATAGAGCGTGTCTATATACAACTGGCAATTATAGTTTGTGTATGAATTTTGGTATTTATTGATGAAATTATTTTTAGCATTAGCTTTGAACTAGTGGATATGGCAAAAAAAGAAAAACGGCATTTTTTGATAATGGGACGTTTATGAATTTATGTCAATATTTTTTACTGAAAGTATTTTAAGTGTTTGATAGGTCAAATGATGGCTGCGATCGGATAAGGAAGGAAGTGATTTAATATTTATGATTATGCTTACTTTTTACTTTTTATAGTGGTTATGCGATACACAACATAAAACAATTTAACTTTTTTGTTTATAACCTGATGTTGATCATGAAATTGGTGTAATCAGATCTCTATGGGTTTATTACAGGTATGGTAGTAATTTGTTTCTGAAATAATGTTAAGTATCAGAATCTTCAAATTATGGCTTTGATAAGAAAATTAAAGGGAATTTAAGATTTTTGGAAGTTTGTTCAATTATGTCAATATTTGTTGCTGAAATTAATTAAGTGTCTGGTCAACCAACTGATGGCTGTGATAAGCAAGGAATAGATTACATATTTATGATTATGGTGCGCTTATGCATTTATTCTGTTCATGCAACGTGCAAAAAGTTTGTTTGCTTCTAACACAGTGTTGATCCTGTAATTGGTGGCATCAGATATTCATAAGTTTATTGAAGGTTTGCTAGTAATTATTGCCGAAATTATTTTTAGGTGTCGGGTGTTTCAAATCAAGGCTACAGCCATATACGATATGAAAAAAATTGCGGGAATGTTTATGATTGTGGTATAGACTACGGTAAATTATATATGGATTTATTGTGTTTATAACACCTATAAGCATATTATTCAAATTAGAACATGGGTTTTCCGGTGGTTAGCCACATCAGGTCCCTTTCGTTGCAAATTCTTTATGAAAGAACTGGCTTGAAATGTGTCCGAATTTATTATAGAATATAACTGTATAATTATGTGAGAAAATGTGTTTGCATTTTGCTTAAAAATTCAGCTAGGATATGCCTTTTTCTAATACTCTAAGGGACGGCTTCCATTTAATCCCAAAGCTTATGGAATATAAGGTTTGATCGTTGGGCGTTTTTGAATGTGGGGATTCTTATGGTAATTTCTTTATTTCTAGTGCCTTCATGACAGTTGTGATTAGACATTTTATTCATTCTGAGAATATATTGGTCGTCTGTTATCTTGAACCGGAAAATTTCACCATTTTAGAGCTTTCTGATACAGAGTGGTCGAAGATTATATCTATTGCTTAAGTCAATATAGGAAAATTGCATGCCATTGCATTTGGACAAAGATCTGGTAAATTGTCCTTGAATGCCGTCTAATTTCTTCCGGCCCTCTGAGGATATTATGCCAAAAGAAAAAACATATGCCAATATAGCTTCCTCAATAATACCTAAATTAGAGCTTAAAGATATTGCGTCTACAGAGCTCAGTAAATCAGTAGGCATTTCCTTCATTCAAAAGGGAGATCAAACCAGCTCATGCACCTTACTACTGTCATCCAGCTTAGACAGAAGCAGAAATGTGCTGGATGCACAAAAATCTGCGGTATCGTTGCTGAATGATACAAAAAGGGTGAAGTTAAAAAGCTCACCGATGTTGAAGCTCCGAAGACGAAGAATTCGAAGTCGAAAAGAGCCAAGATGCTTTCACAAAAAATTGGTTTGAACTCCGGAAAATGCTCGTTCTTACCGATAAATGCTCAAGTGCAATCCTCTGTTGGTAATACAGGAGCAAATGCAGGACAAATTGGCAAAGTTCCCAAAAGGGATTTGCCATTAACTTTAGGAAAAGTTGCTCATACTGACGCAAATAACATCGTCGACCAGAGTAGAATTCTTCCTGATGCTGATGCTCTATCAACAAATCTGAACTCAAAGTCACCAAACATACATTTAGACCGAAAACGCAATCTCGTTATTAAAGTGGTTTCCGAGTCCACTTCTCGGATTGCAAAGGAAAGGGTAGAACATGACCTCAGTCTTTTCCGAGAATACTCATATTCGATTCTTCGAGATGGCGAATGCGTAAGAGTGCACAAAGCATTCCGTTTAGTGAAAGTGGATATTTCACATAAACTATCATCACCAAGGACTCTTAAAATCATTCTTGAAAATGATGTTCAGGTTTCACGCCTCCTAGAACAGAGAGCTGCTCTCCGTAGGTCACACAGGGATGTGTTTTTTTAGCCGGATTATGAACCCAAGGAAAGGCAAAAAATGAGGATGCTGAGAGCAGAACTGAAGAAGAGGACCGAGCAGGGGAAAAATTGCTCCAAATAAAAGACGGGGAAATAAATGTGATAAAGAGGTCTTTCTTATTGCAGACCCCGTAAATAATCAAGGTGGGTTCTCGCCAAGACGGAGGACACTAAATACGATGTACCCAAATGTACAGAGCTCGAATAATAAAAAGAAGGCACTCCAGAACTCGGATGACGACCACTCATCAGAACTCAGCGTCGGCGGGATGGACACCAGTTCATCTCGGAAAACAATGACAGACTCTAGTATTCAATCGCGCGAAATGCGCAGAAGTCTATATGGAGGAGTTACCCAGTCTAAATTGTGATGTTTGTATAGCAATGCTCAGAATTTCCTATCGAAAGTAGATGAACTCAAAGCATTAGTATCCGACCGAACCCCCGATGTCGTTGCCATTACAGAAACGTGGCTCAAAGCCGAAATCGTAGATAGCGAGGTTTCGATAGATGCATACCAACTGTTTCGAAAAGACCGAGAAAATAGAAAGGGAGGAGGAGTGGCGGCATATGTTAGGACAGGAATCTCGGCAGTCGAACGAGCACACTCCATCTTCCTTGAATATGAATTTCTCTGGATAAAGATTAAAAAGGATTTTTCACAGAACCTACAATTCTTGACGATCTTCAGACCACCGAACATTCCGAGTGCAGCTGATGAGTCCCTCCTCCATTTGCTCAAGGAAGTAGCAAGTCACCTGGAGGTGCTTATTGCTGGAGATTTTAATGCACCTATAGTAGACTGGGCAAATCGGACAGTTGATGGTGCACCAACTTCCTTCGGCCACAAGCTAATGGATCTCAGTCTCAACCAAACTCTGGTACAGAAGGTTAACATACTAACGATATTAAAAGAGAACCAGAGAGTAAATTGCCTGGACCTAGTATTTACAAGGACTTCTCTAGAATTTATGAAGTGTATTCTATTGCACCCCTCGGTAAGAGTGACCGTAGTACGCTGACGTGGAATTACTCACTTTATTCTCAGCGCCAGAAAAGAACAGAATGCAAGCGAAATATATTGTTGGGGATTTTAACGCTCCTGATATTGATTGGAAAACATGGACTGCGCCGGGAATGCCAGATAACTTCAACCACAAACTACTACGATGGGCAACAGACAAACTTCTCTCTCAGTACGTCACCTTTGGAACACGGACCAGAGAAGGACAACAATCAAACTGTCTTGACCTGATTTTTACCCGAGATGAGGAAAATGTGCTAGACATACAGGATCGACCGCCATTAGGTTCAAGTGATCACATTACGCTGTGCTTCGAGAACTCACTGTTTTACCAAACCAAATTTACCCGATACTTGGGTAAGAAACATTTGGAAGGGGGACTACTCACTTATGAGAAGACAACTGTCAGAGATATCCTGGGAAACAGAACTACATGGTGAAACCAATAAAGATTGGACGACATTGAGTTCGTTATTGAAAAAGGATTGTTTACCTCAACTGTCCTCTCAGGAAAAAAAGACAACCACAAACCGCCCAAAGTGGATAAACTCAAACTTGCAGGCCTCTTTCAAAAAAAGAAATCGCTTCTGGAGGCGTTACAGACAAACCGGCTCCGATGCTCACTTACGGGAATATAAGCAGCAACGCAACGTTTGTAAATGTGAGGCTACTAAGCTGCGGAGGAAGTTTGAGCTAAACATACTGCAAAAAAATCGTTGGAACACCCCAAAAATGCTATATGGCTACATAAGGAGTACAAAGAAAATTCAGGAGATGATACCTGCCCTTAGGTCTGCAGACGGAAAACTGGAGACCGATGACCAGGTTAAAGCATCCCTTCTTTCCAAATTCTTCCAGACCGTCTTCACTAGAGAGCCTTATAATTTTGCTGCTATTCAAACAGTTTGTCAACCAATGTGTACCCCCCTTTACCTTACTCCTCCATCTCCTCCTCATCCACAACAGAGGACCTAGACCTAGACTTTTCACCGACCGTAGTTAAAAACCGAATTACTCCGTATAAAAACCAGCCAAGTCGCCTGGGCCGGATAGAATTCCTGCATTAGCCCTAAGAGAACTTGCTAACCGAACTGTGTATACCACTGTCCATCATATTCCAAAAAGTCCTTTGAAGAAAGCAAACTCCCGGAAGAATGGAAATGCGCATTCATCGCCCCGATCTATAAAGGAGGTTCACGACTCGACTGTGAAAATTACCGCCCTGTCAGTTTAACTTGCATAGCGTGCAAAAATAATGGAGCGTATTATCAAGAGGCATTTAATGCGCTATCTGGAAAACAACCAAATCCTTTGCGATGCCCAACACGGCTTCCGTCCAGGACGTTCCTGTCTCACGAGTGGCCTTCAGTCGCACGAGAAATGGACAAAGGCCACAGATAAGGGTCATGCAGTAGATGTTCTATTTTTTGACTTCAAAAAAGCCTTTGATAGTGTACCACACGGGCTTCTTTTGCAGAAGATTTGGAACGTAGGAATTCAAGGAAAACTTTTCAATTGGATCAAGAGTTTCTTGTCTTTCAGAGTACAGAGAGTTGTTGTTGGAAACTCTAGCTCAGAATGGGTAAAAGTAGAAAGTGGTGTTCCATAGGGTTCTGTTTTGGGCCCCCTACTCTTCCTAATCTACGTGAACGACTGTCTCAACGACCTAGATTGTGAAGCTGTCATGTTTGCAGATGACATTAAAAATATGGACTGAAGTCAGCTGCGCTGATGACGCAAAAAGGGTTACAATCGAATATCGACAAACTAAGTGCCTGGTCGGCTAAGTGGCTTCTTAAGTTCAATGTATCCAAGTGCGTGATCCTACATCTAAGCGCCGGTCGAAAAGTATCTCTGAGACACCAGTACTTTATTGATGGCACTGCATTAAAAGAGGTCGAAACATACAAAGATCTGGGCATGTGGACAACTGTGAATTTGATGCCCTCAGAACACTGTAAGAAAGCAGTCCAGAAGGCAACATGTACACTACATTGGATCAGACGTGCGTTTAAAAATATTCCCCCTGATCTATTCGGAAAAAGTCTATGGCGCCTTTGTGAGACCACATTTAGATTACGGAGTACCAGCTTGGATACCGTGGATGAAGAAAGATGTTGACCTCCTCGAACAGGTGCAACGGAGAGCAACGAAGATGGTTGACGGTCTTAAAATTTACCGTACCAAGAAAGATTGAAAAAGCTTGACTTATTTCCTCTTTCCTACAGGCACTTACGGTGTAGCCTGCTCTGGACTTTCCGGATTATCCGGGGCCATGATTCCACCCTGAGATCGGAGGATTTCTTCGACTTTGCCTGCACAACTCATCTGCGTGGTCATCCTTACAAGGTTAATAGCGAACGCACGCGATTGAACCTCAGAAAGTTTTCTTTCAGCCAACGAGTGGTTCGACCTTGGAACTCGTTACCAAGTGAGATGGTTACCTCTGAAAGCATTATTGATTTAAAAGAAGGCTTGATTGCATTGTATTTGACAAAAGACGACTGTCACAGCCTGATTTCTTAAAAACCAGCCTTTTAAAAATCTTTCGGGCTCTACTTTTTCTTCCACAATGTTTCGCTTATGGCTGTGAAAAACGCATTTGAAGTTATGTTATGCTTTGACTCAAACATTTTAAAATGTAAAACATTTTATATTGACTGTACACATGCAATGATAACCTAACATTAATAGGGTCATCAAGGGCAATGCCTGGAACCCTTCAAAATATACAAATATACAAATATATATGGAAGGCTGATTTTAACACGATGAGGAAAGAACTGATGTCTATGAGATGGTATTGTTTGCTTAAAGGGAATCCAGAGGATGACAAGCGATCATTTAAGACAGTCTCACTCGATCTGATTGAACGCTTTTGTCCAGTGAAGGTGCAAAACAAGAATAATCGCCCCACCTGGATAACATGAGAACTGAACAGGCAGCTAAATAGGAAGAATAAAAAATGGAAAGTATTCAGTGAAACAGGGTCAGCAGAGCATCTCAAAGAATTTCGTCATCAAAGAAACGCTGTAAAAAGAATGATACGTCAGGCAAGGAAGAACAATTAATCAAGAATTATTCAACAGGCTGAATATAAACCAAAATTTTATTCCATTATATCAATAGTCGACTAAAAAACAAGGACCCAGTAGCAGTACTAATGGATGGGAATGGTGTTGAAGTCGTTCAAAATTGCGACAAGGCCTCGGTGTTCATGTGATAACCGGAACTTCAGCTTGACCACGTCAACAGTGCTGTTATAGACGCCGGTCCAGTGCTTCAATATATACTCTTCCAGGAACCTCTCGTAGAACGAGAACTGCGAAATCTGAAAGAAGCGAAGTCATCTGGTCAAGACGATATACCAGCCAAGTTTTTGAAAGAACTGGCCAGCGAACTGTCCAAACCACTAGCGCATTTATTTAATTCGTCATATGAATCAGGAAAACTGCCATCCGAATGGAAGGCAGCAAATATATACCACATATACAAGAGTGGTGCTCGATCTAATGTCAACAATTATTGGCCTGTCAGCCTAACCTCCATTTGCTGTAAAATAATGGAATAAATAATCAAGAAGGCAACCATTAAGTTCCTTGAGGAAAACCAATTACTCTCAGATCTCCAGCATGGCTTCCGACATAATCGCTCCTGTCTTTCTAGTATATTACTCTTCACAGAGCAGTGGACTCGTGCACTGGACGAAAATGGTAGGGTTGACGTCACATACACTGATTTCAAGAACGCGTTTGACAGTGTCCCACAAAAAAGTCTCATCTACAAATTATCTGAAATTGGCATAAGAGGAATGCTGCTGACATGGATCGCAGACTTTCTTACAGGTATATTGCAAACTGTGTGCGTCGATACCTCGAAGTAAACACCTACTCCGGTTCTAAGTGGTGTCCCCCAAGGCTGGGTATTAGGGTCGTTACTCTTCTTAGTGTATATCAATGGCTGTGTTGACGACCTGGATTGCAGCGCCATCATGTTTGCAGATGATGTTAAATTGCGGAGGCTCATCAGATCTGATTTCGATAGGCACACACTTCAAGAGGATCTCAACCGTCTTAGCAACTGGTCTGCTCGTAGGCTCTGAAAATTAACGTTGGGAAGTGTGTGGTCCTAGGACTGCGTACCAGAAGGACCAGTGAGGAAGATGATTCCTACCAATACATTCTCAATGGGCAGCCCCTTTCAGTTGTTGAGGAACAGAAGGACCTTGGTGTTCTAATAAACTCCTCACCTTCACAGTGTTTAAAGGCAGCTTAACGCGCTTCACATGTCTTATTTGCGCTCAGACGTGGATTTGTGCAGATTTACAAGGAACTCTTTCAAAAAACCTACGGCGTATTTGATCGATCTCACTTGGAATATGCCGTCCAGGCCTGGCGTCCGTGGTTTAAGAAGGATTATCTACAGCTGGAACGAGTAAAGATATGGGCTTCGAAGATGGTCAAGAATCTTAGTAATCTGCCTTACGAAACCAGACTAGTTGAACTTCATTCGTTACCTCTCAATTACAGGCAACTACGCGGTGACCTCATCCAAACCTACCGGATTATCAGAGGATGCAAATGTGCCCTATAATTTCCTGACTACTTCAAATTGACTGAGATGGAACATCTGCGGGGTCATACCTTTAAACTGCAGAGGAAATTGATCCACACGGAAGTCCGTTGGAACGCCTTTTCACAGAGGGTCGTTGGAGCATGGAACGGACTCCCTGACGAGGTGGTTTTTTCAGAAACTGTTGACACATTTAAATTCAATCTAGATACTCATTTTCTGAGAAACTATTGTAAATATAATGAAGATTGTGTAAGCAGTGGCAGCTTGCGCCTGGCCCACACATATCGATGACCCTACATTTTCATTTGTCAGATTTATCACTGTAAACGTTTGTACATTTGACATTTTTGCATATGAATAGGGAGCTCAAGAGCGAAAGCCTACTTTCCTTCATTAAGTGACTTAAAGTGACCTAAAACATTGAGCAGTAATCCAGGAGAGATTATACGTACATTTTAATAAGATATGTCTTTAAATAGGTTTATGATAGGGCGCTTCTTGGGTGCCGTCAAATCTTAAGAACACAGGAAAAAACCTAAAAATCTAATCTTTTCCGTTACTTTTTCAGCTTTTTTGGTTCTTTGCTTAAACAGCAGTGTTTTAAATGAGGATTTTGTTTTAAGTAAAAAAATCTGCCTTCCAAAGTTAAGAAATAGCAAAATGTGAAAAATAAGCTTTACAGAATGGGGATGAATGTATCAGGGCAATAATTGTTAGGGTCAAGACTTATCTGTTTTTGACACTCGATAGAAACTTCCGCGGTCGGTTCGAAGGCAACGTCACTTCAAATCAGATGCGAGCGCAGTCGATTCCGGTTTGGGGTTTGTCGATTAATTAGACGTAACTAAAATGATCGCTGTAAAGGTGGAAATGGATAAGGAGCACGAAATGTTCAACGGTAAGAAACTTTCAATGCTGTCCTATAGTCATTATATTTTCAGTTAATTATATAGTGTTGATTTTGTTTGATCTAGCTTTATGAAACAGCTAGTAGTATTCGAGTATTTGAGGTGAAATTTAACATATGGGTTTGTATAGACAAGTAGCTTTTGCTAGTTTTCCTTTGACATCGAGAGATAAGCCAAGAGTATATGTATAACTCAGTCCTAAGTTATTCATTGATAGTGATTCTTTTATTAAGTTATCATCAAACATTATGGGGGGCATTTTATGCGGACCAAAGAATATAAGATTGCATTTGGTCGGTGATAATGGCGTTGACAGTTGGTTACTTCAGCTGGTAAGCTGTTTGAGATCAACTGCGATGATAGTGTACCTATTAGTCAATTTCTGCTCATTAATGCCATTTGCGAGGTTAAGATCATCTGTATATATAAATTTTTTCGGTTGTGGACGATATGGTGCAGTGGTCGTGCATATATCTGCGAATGCGAAGGGGACATAAGATAATGCCCTGTAGCACTTGATTGGTAAAAGGAGCTGGGTCTGTGACCAAGTTTCAAATCTGCCCTACTTGATATCAGTTTTGATGATAAGATTTGAGAAAGTAAAGTAGAGGAGGCCATATGCAATGGCTTATTAACTTCGTTATAAGCCATTTATGGGGGACTTTTTCAAAGGCTTTTGTGAGATCGTAGTATACTGTGACTACCGTACTTTCTTCATCGCTGTTGCTGGAAGTGAATTCCAGAAAAGTGAGATGGCAGGACTGACATGACTTCTTAGGTTATATGGCATTTTGAGAGCGAGGTACGAGGCTGGTTTTTGTCAAGTAATTAGGTATTTGATTGAAGTGAAGGGGTACTAGTTAGGGGAAGCACCACACAGATAGCATTTGGTCGCTCCATTTGTCTCGTACAGGTGGTAATGCTCCTGTGGCCGCCTCTAACTGGTACCCAACTCTCACCTTTGGCTGCTCGAAGTTGGGTTCTTCCCAGCGGCCACACCCCGGGCAACCGTCACGACCGGCGGGCTAAACCAGGTGAGGGTCTCCGGTGTTGTGTGTGCCTCCACACATGGCATGTCTGACTCCCGAACTTCCCACCTCGCCCCTCTCAAAAAAACGTCCTACGGTGGGGGCGACAGCAACCCCGTAGGCGGCTCAGACTAACTCGGGTCGTTCTCCCACTAAAACAAATCCGTAACCCATAGTGGAGTTCGGCAGCCGCCTGGGATGTCCGAGCAGCACTATTTAGGGACAGCACTTCTTGCCTCCTCGCGTAGGAAAGGGCTTGAAAAGGTGCCCTAAACAAATTCTGGTTATCACTTCTTCTGCAAACGGTCAAGGCTCGCAGGTCGCAAATTACGTGGTCGTTATACTCAAACAAACAACCATACCCCCCGGCCCCATCCCCCTCACTATACTTTCCAAGCTGCTCGGGTGAGTCAATTCGCACTAGCAGCCAGGAATGTTCGTTCCCTTTAAGACAATCCTACGAGCAACCGGCTGGAACGGAGGACCACGCTATTGGCTCGAGAACTGGTGCGCCACAAAGTTGACATTGCTGCTCTCAGCGAGACCCGATTCTCTGAGCAGGGTTAGCTGGAGGGGTTGGGTGCCGGCTACGCCTTCTTCTGGAGCGGCCGGCCAAAGGCAGCGCGATGCGACACTGCTGTTACCTTTGCCATTCGGAACGATGTCGTAGTACGTGCATTCATCGCCCCGATCTATAAAGGAGGTTCAAGACTGGAATGTGAAAATGACCGCACAGTCAGTGTAACTTGCATAGCGTGTAAAATAATGGAGCATATTATA
>WEDG01004970.1:0-100531 GCA_017591395.1 Schistocephalus solidus | reverse complement strand
TGTCCGAATCATCTGACTCCATGTCCTGCACTTAATAATTTCAGAAATTATTTCCCGATTATTCTCTGAGTCCATATACCAGAAACCGCATAGAGAACGCTGGGGACCCACTGAGGGCCGAAGCCCTCGTTGCTGCGTCACGCAGCAGCAGAAACATCGGCGAAACACGTGTCATGGGCTTTAGCTGAGTACCTATGTCGGAAGTACGGTATAACGTCTGTGCCATATAAAGATTTCATACTACTTGTAGTACTACTTGTGTAGAATGGGCATTACGTGGTTATTCCACAGTGGTTGAATGTCTTCGACCCAAATGTTTCATTGAAATTTCGGGTCTGACCTAAAAAGCCATGTCCGAATCATCTGACTCCATGTCCCTGCACTTAATAATTTCAGAAATTATTTCCTCGATTATTCTCTGGAGTCCATATACCAGAAACCCGCATGAGAACGCTGGGGGACCACTGAGGAGCGAACCCTCGTTGCTGAGTCACGCAGCAGCAGAAACATCGGCGAAAACACGTGTCTGGGCTTTTAGCTAGTATACCTATGTCGGAGTACGGTATAATATCTCTGCCATATAAAGATTCATACTACTTGTAGTACTACTTGTTTTGTAGAATGGGCATTGCTGGTTTATTCCGCAGTGGTTGACTGTCTACGACCCAAATGTTCATTGAAATTTTCGGGTCTGACCCTCAGCCATGTCCGAATCACCTGACTCCATGTCCTGCATAATAATTTCAGAAATTATTTCCCTTGATTATTCTCTGGAGTCCATATACCAGAAACCGCATAGAGAACGCCTGGGACCCACTGAGGAGCGAACCCCTCGTTGCTGCGATCACGCGAGCAGCGACATCGGCGAAAACACGTGTCTGGGACTTTTAAGCTAGTACCTATGTCGGAAACTACGGTATAATATCTCTGCCATATAAAAATTCATACTACTTGTAGTACTACTTGTGTAGAATGGGCATTACCCGGTTATTCCACAGTGTGTTTGACTGTCTACGACCCAAATGTTCATTGAAAATTTCGGGTCTGACCCTAAAAAGCCATGTCCGAATCATCTGACTCCATGTCCTGCACTGACATAATTTCAGAAATTATTTCCCTTGATTATTCTCTGGAGTCCATATACCAGAAACCGCATAGAGAACGTCTGGGGGGACCCACTGAGAGCCGAACCCCTCGTTGCTGCATCACGCAGCGGCAGAAAACAATCGGCGAAACACGTGTCTGGGCTTTTAAGCTGAGTACCTATGTCGGAAAGTACGGTATAACATCTGTGCCATATAAAAATTCATACTACTTGTAGTACTACTTGTTTGTAGAATGGGCATTACGTGGTTATTCCACAGTGGTTGATTGTCTTCGACCCAAATGTTCATTGAAAATTTCGGGTCTGACCCTAAAAAGCCATGTCGAATCATCTGACTCCATCTCCTGCACCTAATAATTTCAGAAATTATTTCCTTGATTATTCTCTGGAGTCCATGCCAGAAACCGCATAGAGAGACGCTGGGGGACCAACTGAGGCCAACCCCTCGTTGCTGCATCACGCAGCAGCAGAAACAATCGGCGAAAACACGTGTCTGGGCTTTTAGCTAGCATCCCTGTGTCGGAAAGTACGGTATAATATCTGTGCCATATAAAATTCATACTACTTG
Source organism: Schistocephalus solidus (assembly GCA_017591395.1). Classification (NCBI taxonomy): domain Eukaryota; kingdom Metazoa; phylum Platyhelminthes; class Cestoda; order Diphyllobothriidea; family Diphyllobothriidae; genus Schistocephalus; species Schistocephalus solidus. The sequence continues at coordinate 98,858 of WEDG01004970.1, read as the reverse complement.
TAGTACTACTTGTTTGTAGAATGGGCATTACGTGGTTATTCCACAGTGGTTGATTGTCTTCGGCAAATGTTCATTGAAATTTCGGATCTGACCCTAAAAAGCCATGTCGAATCATCTGACTCCAGTATCCTGCACTCTAATAATTTCAGAAATTATTTCCTTGATTATTCTCTGAGTCCATATACCAGGAAACCACTAGAGAACGCTGGGGGACCAGACTGAGGAGCCGAACCCTCTGTTGCTGCACTCACGCAGCAGCAGAAATATCGGCAAAACACGTGTCTGGGCTTTTAGCTAGTACATATGTCGGAAGTGCGGTATAATATCTGTGCCATATAAAATTCATACTACTTGTAGTACTACTTGTTTGTAGAATGGGCATTACGTGGTTATTCCACAGTGGTTGATTGTCTTCGACCCAAATGTTCATTGAAATTTCGGGTCTGACCCTAAAAGCTCATGTCCGAAATCATCTGACTCATAGTCCTGCACTTAATAATTTCAGAAATTATTTCCTGATTATTCTCTGGAGTCCATATGCCAGAAACCGCATAGAGAACGCTGGGGGACCCACTGAGCAGCCGAACCCTCGTATGCTGCATCCGCAGCAGCAGAAACATCGGCGAAACACGTGTCTGGGCTTTTAGCTAGTACCTATGTCGGAAGTACGGTATAATATCTGTGCCATATAAAGATTCATACTACTTGTAGTACTACTTGTTTGTAGAATGGGCATTACGTGGTTATTCCACAGTGGTTGATTGTCTTCGACCCAAATGTTCATTGAAATTTCGGGTCTGACCCTAAAAAGCCATGTCGAATCATCTGACTCCATGTCCTGCACTAATAATTTCAGAAATTATTTCATGATTATTCTCTGGAGTCCATATACCAGAAACCGCATAGAGAGCAGCTGGGGGACCCACTGAGGAGCCGAACCCCTCGTTGCTGCATCACGCAGCAGCAGAAACATCGGCAGAAACTTACGTGTCTGGGCTTTTAAGCTAGTACTGCCTATGTCGGAAGCTACGTGTATAATATCTGTGCCATATAAGTAAATTCATACTACTTGTAGTACTACTTGTTTGTAGAATGGGCATTACGTGGTTATTCCACAGTGGTTGACTGTCTACGACCCAAATGTTCATTGAAATTTCGGGTCTGACCCTAAAAAGCCATGTCCGAATCATCTGACTCCATGTCCTGCACTTAATAATTTTCAGAAATTATTTCCTGATTATTCTCTGGGTCCATATACCAGAAACCGCATAGAGAACGCTGGGGGACCCACTGAGGAGCCCGAACCCCTCGTTGCCGCATCACGCAGCAGCAGAAACATCGGCGAAACACGTGTCTGGGCTTATAGCTAGTACCTATGTCGGAAGTACGGTATAATATCTTTGCCATATAAAATTTATACTACTTTTAGTACTACTTGTTTGTAGAATGGGCATTACGTGGTTTATTCCACAGTGGTTGATTGTCTTCGACCCAAATGTTCATTGAAATTTCGGGTCTGACCCTAAAAAGTCATGTCCGAATCATCTGACTCCATGTCCTGCACTTAACAATTTCAGAAATTATTTCCCTAGATTATTCTCTGGAGTCCATATACCACGAAACCGCATAGAGAACGCTGGGGGACCCACTGAGGAGCCGAACCTCGTTGCTGTATCACGCAGCAACAGAAAACATCGGCGAAACACGTGTCTGCGCTTTTAGCTAGTACCTATGTCGGAAGTACGGTATAACGTCTTTGCCATATAAAATTCATACTACTTGTAGTACTACTTGTTTGTAGAATGGGCATTACGTGGTTATTCCACAGTGGTTGATTGTCTTCGACCCAAATGTTCATTGAAATTTCGGGTCTGACCCTAAAATAGCCATGTCCGAAGCACCTGACTCCATGTCCTGCACTTAATAATTTCAGAAAGTATTTCCCTTGATTATTCTCTGGAGTCCATATACCCAGAAACCGCATAGAGAACGCTAGGGGACCCACTGAGGAGCCGAACCCCTCGTTGCTGCATCACGCAGCAGCAGAAAACATCGGCAAGAAACACGTGTCTGGGCTTTAAGCTAGTACCTATGTCGGAAGTACGCTATAATATCTCATGCCATATAAAATTCATACTACTTGTAGTACTACTTGTTTGTAGAATGGGCATTACGTGGTTATTCCACAGTGGTTGATTGTCTTCGACCCAAATGTTCATTGAAATTTCGGGGTCTGGCCCTAAAAAGCCATGTCCGAATCATCTGACTCCATGTCCTGCACTTAACAATTTCAGAAATTATTTCCCTGATTATTCTCTGGAGTCCATATACACAAAACCGCATAGAGAACGCTATGGGGACCCACTGAGAGCCGAACCCCTCGTTGCTGCATCACGCAGCAGCAGAAACATCGGCGAAACACGTGTCTGGCTGTTTAGGCTAGTACCTATGTCGGAAGTACGGTATAATATCTGTGCCATATAAAATTCATACTACTTGTAGTACTACTTGTTTGTAGAATGGACATTCCGTGGTATTCCACAGTGGTTGATTGTCTTCGACCCAAATGTTCATTGAAATTTCGGGCCTGACCCTAAAAAGCCATGTCCGAATCATCTGACTCCATGTCCTGCACTCTAATAATTTCAGAAATTATTTCCTTGATTATTCTCTGGAGTCCATATGACCAGAAACCGCATAGAGAACGCTGGGGGACCCACTGAGAGAGCCGAACCCCTCGTTGCTGCATCACGCAGCAGCAGAAACATCGGCGAAACACGTGTCTGGGCTTTTAGCTAGTACCTATGTCGGAAACTACGGTATAATATCTGTGCCATACAAATTCTATACTACTTGTAGTACTACTTGTTTGTAGAATGGGCATTACGTGGTTATTCCACGGTGGTTGATTGTCTTCGACCCAAAATGTTCATTGAAATTTCGGGGCTGACCCTAAAAGCCATGTCCGAATCATCTGACTCCATGTCCTGCACTTAATAATTTCAGAAATTATTTCCTGATTATTCTCTGGAGTCCATATACCAGAAACCCATAGAGTAACGCTGGGGACCCACTGAGGAGCCGAACTCTCGTTGCTGCATCACGCAGCAGCAGAAACATCGGCGAAACACGTGTCTGGGCTTATAGCTGAGATTCAAGTGTCGGAAGTACGGTATAATATCTGTGCCATATATATATATATATGAGACAGGTCGCGAGCTCCTGTCCTCGGGCGCCGCTGCACCTGGGGTTGGGTATGGCTGGCTGATGACGGCCTATAAGCCAGAAATGGCCATTCACTCTCCATTGTCTTTGTCGGTAATATCATTCTGCCTATGTCTCTAGCCGCTCTGCGGCTACTGGCGGGGCGCTAGAGTAAACCGCAAAGCACAATGGGACGATTGAATCCTGTTACCGATCGGTGAGCGCCCAACTACCGATATTTATGTATGTATGCATATACAGCTGGCGGCTCCGGCTGCGCCAGCCACCTGCGTCCTCTCCCACCTCCGGTCTTCTTGCTTGTGCGTGAGACCGGGCTCAAGTGGGGGAGGAGGAGAGAGTGCGGTAACGATAAGTGCCGCGGTTTGAAGGTTGCCAACTGTCTATTACACTCAGACAACGCAGTAAGTCCAATGCGTGTTTTTTGGAGTGGCTGGCTGGTTGTCTGAGAGTCAGGCTGTAATGGCTCCTTCTTAGCGTAATCTCTGGCTATCTCACACATGTGACATGTAAGCCATTCAACCCCCTGTTGTGTGAAATCCTGGTGCTCGTGTTTTGGGGGCCAGGTCGTGTACGTAGTACATGTAGACGAGGTCACCATCAGTTGCGCCCACTTCCACATCAGACAACTGACCGGCTCGGACAGTGGTCTGATTGTGGGAGTGGGGGAGTGAGTGAGGTCAGTGGCGCAGCGCATGTTCCTCACTATAAACATCTGACGCGCTTTAACCTATCACGGTGCGCTAAAGGCCGCTGCTTGGATGGTTACCAACTGACAGGATAATTCAGACCGCGTCGTCAGCCCAATGTGTGTTTTGCGTGGAGTGGCTGACTGGCGGACTGAGCGTCAGGCTGCAATGGCTCCTTCTTAATGTGACCTTTATGGCATTCACACTCCATGGGATACGCGCCAAGTGTGGTGGTACGCCCATGGGCGGCTCCGGGCGAGCCAACCACTTGTGCCCTCTCCCATCTCTGGTCTTCTTGACTCTGTCTTAACACTGGGCTCAGGTGGAGGAGGAAGAGAGAGTGCGGTAGATGCAGCGCAAGTCTACTATCACTTTAAACCAAATCACGCGCAAGTCCCCGTCCCTGCAACATCCTTCCGTGTAGCATACGGTAGACCTCGTCGTAATCGACGGTCAAACTGCGTGTGTGTACGTATGTATCTTCTAACGAAGTTTTGGAGAAGCCATGCCTTTGCAGCGCATTCTACATAGAGGCGAGTACGTCCGAAAGGTATCCGCAAAGCACATTTTCCTAGCTCGGTTCGTAGTGCAGTGAACTAAGTTTCATTGTTGCCTTAGTAGGAGAAACCGCTGAAAATTGTAATTTGCTCTCTTTAAGTTTATGGCAACCCGATTAGCTTTCTTTCGAAAGTCCTTCAAATTTCTACCATCTCAATATGGAATAAAAGTGGGGGCCACTCCCGGTTTCCTGTGTGTAAATTTGGCAGTAAATTTAACTAGTAAATCTAAACTAGACGTTTAACATGCAGCGAAAAATGAAGCTTCTTTAGTACAGAGAATCCTAATTTACAAGCCCGTTACATAAATATTATGCTCTCTCCTTGAGGGTTTATTGGTTAAAAGACAATAGACAAAAATGAATGGCACTATTTCAACTTTTTATTTAATATTTTTTGATATAAATGAATAAAGAAGGTTATCAGTACTTGTTTGATTTGAATCGATTTGAATTCTTCCGTTAGAAAATTTACAAAAAGGTGTTAAGATGAATTTCACATGAAGAATACCGGTCTCATTGGAACATCAGGCTTATGAGTCTCTATTAACAGGTAAGGAATCGGGGGGTCTTTTGTAAGTAGACTTAAGAAACAATGGGTTTGAAAAAATGTACAGCACAGAAAGATAACCATGCGGCAAACTCCAGTGTGGTACATTTTCCTATACTTTTGTTGAACCGAAACCACGATCACATCTACTTCTGCTCAATTACTTCCTGGGACTCGCATTTTTGCTTGTTTCAGCAATCGACCTTTCTACGGGTTACAGGAGGCAGTCTCATGTGAATAAACAGATTAACTACAAAGAGGCAGTTTCATTTGGTCTTGTTATTTAAAGTTATATGCAAGTCTACAGCAGAAGTTATAACACAATAAAGCGAGGCACTTTTCAGGTCACTAAAATACTCCCTTTCCTGGGATATCGGAGTTCCAAAATATGAAATGGGGCAACATATAAAAGAGTTTGGCCTCATCTTCGAAGTGATAAAGATTAGAAAAAACGGACACCAAGACCACTAAGCGGAAAATATTGAGTTGGCGTGTTAGACGGGGGCTTTAAGGGAATACACAAGATTTTCAGGTGAAACCGGAAGCTGGGGGAATCGCAGCAAACACCTTTGGGACTGTAGACGAATGATCTGATCGGGAGGAGGAGCGAAAAAGTCTTTGCATTAACCATCTTCAAGCAGTTGACTAAGAGAACCTCAGTACAATATTCAAGAGTGCTTTTGACGGACGGGCCCTTGAATAGGACTACGAGCCATGTGAAGACAGGTAATTACGAGAGAACACGTTAGCAAGATGGGGTGAATATACGACTGAAGCGCCTGGATTTATGGTTCAAAGGCCAACTATTGCTTTGCTCACCTTCGGGCCTAATCAGTAAGATTCCGGCACGCTGAGCTTCGACATCCCGAAAACTCATCGAAAATCCGTGGGGTAGTCATAGAAGAGAACGTTAGCGGAGCACTCTAAGTCGGATTTGCGGGCAATACGCATATCGATTATGGCGAAGGGTAGGTGCTCGTTCTACTGAGTTTGATCGTCATAGACCAGGGGCAAGCTTTGGTCTGACAGTGTTAAACGCTCGAGTAAATAATTGGACAAGGGAAAGGAATCTGTCGCGCGTATGCGAGAACATCCGTGGAGGTCAGTAAGGCTATCAAAAGTCTAGATTGACATTGCTGACCTCGGTTTATTGTAACGATGAAGGGTACACCACAATCAAGGATCCAGTGTTCTAGAAAGACGTGAGCATTAATCTAATTTCAGCTTTGAGAAACTGTCAAAAACTTCCAAGACTTCCCGTTCGGCCTCGTGACCGCGTCTTCTCACACGGGCTTTAACTGCGACGTCAAACAAACACGCCTTATTTTCAGAACTTTAGTTTCGTGCGAAGTCTGTCACCCTCCCAAAGTTCAGGAGGTCATCTTCGTAGTCCAAACACACTACCTATGTAGAATTGCAGCTAACGCGTTTGGCCAGGCCACTAAGCGCTCTCTATCAGCCGTATGTGAACTCGGTAAATGCTGTGTCTTAGATTTTCGTCGTTTGCTCGAGATTGGAAACCGTAGGATTTAATTGTGAAGCAACTGCGTGGTAAATTTACAATTACGTTGATAATTTCTGTCTTGTATATTGTGTCAATAGTCGTAGCATAGTAGTTTTGACCCAATCGGTAGAGAAAACCCACAAAATGGTGTGTTATGCCTTCATATAGAAAACAGTATTTTGATAAGATTCAAAACATAATGATCTTAAAACACAATCCCGAATCTTCACCTAGGAAAATGTAGTGCATCAAAAAACTGATTTTAAATGTGCATGTAAATTAAATCATATCTTGTGAAACAAATAGGCAAACATTATGAAAATATATCTCCTCTTAGTTTGGTAATGAGAAAGATTGGGAAGGTTTTAAAAATCATCCATGCTTACGTAGTTTGAAATGTGTGCTACATTCTCATGTTTGGTTAATGTTCTCAAAATTTCAGCTAGAAATCTCTTCTAAAAACATTGAATCTGCCCTGATATACCGATAGAAACGTACAGGCGAGTTTCCGGAGAAAGTTCAGATGAAGAGGACGCGATCGCTAAAACAGGTGAAAGGCAAGCCAGTGAGCTCACTGATTCTGGAACCCATAACTGAGGCGGTCCAACGACGGTTGGCGTCATCGGCCTTGGTATACCGCAGACCGGAATTCTGGGCTCGGTATATAGGTTAAACATTCCCAGTTACCGAACGGAATCAGGTGTTTAAATCCAAAGAAACTCTGCGCGCTCTGTTCTCGGACTGCAAGATAAGATGGACGAGGAAGACAGTAACGGGCTAACCTTAATTGTTCTCCTCATCTGCTGAAAATATTGTGCTGGCTTGGACTCTAAAATGTTCAGGAAAGCGACTAATTTGACGCACATACTGGACGTCAACAATAAACACCCAATAAGTCGGAAATTTAATTGCGTAAGGGTGCTATAACGGCGTATCGAGACGTATTGTAGTGATTCGGAAGACGAGGTTGCAGAATTACAATACCGTCAAGGGGTGCTTGAAACTAACAGCCACCTGCGCAAATTCTTCAGCAGGGGCATGCGCAAATGCGACGAGAGACAAAATTAAACCGATTTTAAGGATGTCTGAACAATTGTTAGCCACCTTTTCACACCACTCGGAGTTGGAGCCGCCCAGAGACCGCAGGAAACCATCAGGCGTCAATACGTAAGACCGAAAGACCCACTGCCACAAGGGGAGAAGTCTGGGGTCGCTTAGCGGATGGGGCGCAGTTGCGACCAAAACAGCTACCTCGAATAAACGGAGAAATTACTCCGAACGCGAATGGCCAAACCTGCAGCAGCAGTGAGGATAAAAGCGGCTAGTTCCTAGATCACAACCCGTTTGATGGGAGTAGGACACACGCTTACGTATGACGAGGCCGAGGTTATTGCATGAAGCGAAAACCGCGAGAGCCGTGAACTGCTCGAGTCCTGCTTGTCTGGCTCTCGTTCAATTAGCAATCGCATCGACTCCCCGCCGCCGTATTCTGTGCTGCGTTTTTGCCTCAGCGACATCATTAGTCACGCGAGGAGGGCAGGGGTGAACAGTAATCACAATGACAGCGAGCCAAATTGCCGAAGAATCAATAATGGGGATAAAATTGGATACGAAGAGGCAAACCATCATCGTATAAACAAAAACCTTCGCCGATAAATCCAGTTTTGGCATTTTGTGGTCTGGCAACTGCTACTTGTGTCTCTACTCTGCCTCGCTACTCGGTCTCTATTACCAGTCTCTGAGGCCCTCTCCGATTATGGGTTCGAGTGGGTATCCAAAACCTCAGGCCAAGCAACTTCTTGTTCCAGTGATCGCATCTTTTTCTATCCTGCCTTGTTTAGGTGGAAAGCACTTTTTCTCTCTCCACTAAGTATGACAATGTATATGGATCACACTGTCGTACCAGTAAATAGTAGTAGTGCATACTTGGATGCTGGCTGCACAATCCATCTGGTCATTGTCCCAAAATTCCTTCTATTTCCGTACTCTTTGTACATAAATGTTGCCAATTTTCGTAGTTGCCAACATTTAAGAGGAGACATAAATGCCATTAACTGCCATAAATGGGCAGTAACCCTGCCTGATTGAGCAGATATCCGTGAACGAAGGCAACCGTGAACGCGAGCAGTGAATACCTGTGGATCTGTTTTTGAGTGCACTTTACGCAAGTGGCCAAAGCGACCTACAGTCCTGATTCCATTTGCAGTCCTAGCACAATTGTTAACCTGTAATTGTGTCCCAGGATAATGCGTTTTTTCCAGGGCACTGGGCACTGGCCTTCTGCGTTCGAATTCCTGCCCATAATCGGTAACCATTTTTAATGTCCCTTATATCATAATTAATTGGGGAATTTTGAAAAGCAAACGTGGTCAGTCAGACAACTCCCAGAATTTATGATTTCGTTTCGTCCCTGTGCCATCGTAACCGGACGTCCAAACGATGTAAATAAATCCTTAGGGCGTTTCTCTTTTACCTCAGTTAGAGGGAATTGTTGCATTACTTTGTTCTGAGGTCAATAAATTGAATATGTTATCTATAGTACCGTTTCCTACCTAACACAGGTTGCATAGAAGAGATCATCGTTGGTTTACCCCTTTCGATGTACAGAATGATAGGTTTAACCTTTTTATGCTACATTTATGCTTCTCATAGTGTGTTCTTCTCAATCAATCAAAAAAGGCATGAAGTCAATCTCTACCAAACGTCGTTTTTCCAAACATGAGTTTTATCTTGAAATATCTGACTCGAGGCTCCTTCTTCGATGTCGGTGAGCTGACATAAGTGATGTTAGCTGCGAAAATTTAGCTCACAGCAAATGCACTTCGATTTTGAAAGTCCTCTACGCCACTTCGTAAGATTTCTGGTACCAACCTCTTTACTGAGAGTTAAGTGATCTCAGTTTTGTTCAGAAAAATATAATGATGTTAGAGAGAAATATGCCGCTTAAGATCAAGGAGGCAGTTCCCTTATCAAAAATCATTAACTCAGGGCTAAGTAGCATTTTTCGGTTGGTGTCTTCACGTGTATATTCATCTTTTTTGTAATACTCTGTACGAAACTGCAATTTGATTAAACCGGAATCCGTGAACACCATCCGCAGTGAACGTGCGCGCACTACGTACATGGGGGGGGCGACTGTTTTGGAGTGCACTTTACGCAACTGGCTGTCACGACTTACAATCCTAGCTTCGTTGGCCATCCTGTGTGTGTGTTAGTGAACCTAAAATCGTCTCCCAGGCCTATACGCTTGCAAATGCACTGCGGGTTGGATTTCTGCGGTTTTAGGGACGTCCAAAAATTGTCGCCAGTGTGACTTCACTGCCTGAGCCTACCATATATCCTAATTAATTAGGACACTCTGGATGTCAACCATAGGCAGTAGACAACACCCCCGCTTCCAACTTTCGACGTAAAACGTAGTCAGCTAACCAGTCGCCTGAATTTGCGACAAAATTTGCGTCTTTTCCTACCCTCTGAACTTTGAAAATTTCAACTTAATTTACCTCTCTCTTCCTTCAAGTAATGTTTGTCTTAGCCCAACTTTTGTTAGGCATTTCGCTTGGTTTATTATGGCATACGTAGAAAGATCTAACTTTACCAGCAGTGCCACGGTGGTTACGTTTTCGTTAAAAAAGTGTTCTGGTCTTACATCTGGTAGGATGGGTAAAGATTCAACAGACACATGAGTTGTTGTGTTCTTTATTGTACATAAATAGATTCATATTGCCGGTCATACAGTAAACCCTAGCTGGAAATCTAACCTAAACGTTAGACCTAAACTTACATGTAATCAATCTTAAACTTAAACTTCACCCTTACTCTTACTTAACCCAAACCTTCATGTTCCGGAAGGTTACGGAGCTGTTCCAATCCCCGTATTCTGCCCTTATGCGGCTGGTTTATCTTGCCTCCCTAAACCAGACACTGCAAATAAAATAGGTACTTATTGTTAGAGAAAAATTGAGAATATTGAGAGAGCATAGTGACTGATTGAAAAATATGGCGTCATGATCATAATGGGTCAGATATAGAACGAGCAAGGGATGTTAACTTTTGAATGTTGTCTTACCACAACATGACTTACTATTATAAATCCGTTTGCTGTCCCGTGAGAGTGAACCTAAAATAGTGTCCCAAGCTTACGTTTGCAAAATGCACTGGGGGTGAATTTCTGCATTCAGATGGAATTCCAACCAGTTCATCGTGACTGCCTGCGCCTGCCATATATCCTAGTAAATTAGGACACTCTGGAAGCAGACCATAAGCATTAGACAAGGCACCAGATTTCAAGCTTAGCAGTGAAACGTATTCAGTCGACCAACCACCTAAATTTGCAACGGACTTTATACGGTATCCACGCCCCCAAACTCTGCCAATCACTCCATACTTTACCTCGCTTCTCCTTTAATTGTACATCATTTTAACCTAAGTTCTGTAATATACTTGGAAATGTCATGCTCAGACGGATCTTTTGTTTACCACCAATGGCTCCCTAAATGAGGTTTTCAGGAGGGGATTTTGGCTGGCTCGGGTTCAAATTCCACCGAAGCTGCCGAATTTTCCAAAACTGGGTCAAATAAATTGGTAAAATCTGCCAGGTCCCCTACTAATTAACTGTTTCTGGTTGATTCTAGCTTGATTGCTAAGGAAATCCTGTTTGGGCAGTTAGCTTAGTATATCAGAATTGGTGGATTCCGGGCGGATACTTTGACCCAGTTGTGATTTAAGTCATGGCTACCGGTGGGGTCTAGTTGCTCAACTGGCTAGAACGTTGGCGGTACTGAAGTAATCCCCTGCTGGAATCCCAACAAGGCCGCCGAGTTTTTCACGAGTGAGTCAAATGAATTGAAGTTTTGTTGAAAAAAGTGTGTTTTGTTATTACATCTCGTGGGACGGATGGAGGCTTATAATTCCTCTGCGTTTAATTACGCGTTTGCCTTAGGATTATGTTCCTACTAAATGAAGGCATATATATCTTCTTGAATAACGCTTACCATATAAATTAACCTCAATTATACTGTAACCCTAACCTTACAATTGATTCAATCCTAATCTTTAGCCTGCCCATATCCCTAAACTTAAACCTTAATGATTAGGTTCGGGGAATTTAGTGCAGGCGGGTTCTTACTCCCGTGTCATACCATCCGATGCAATTATCATACTTCTTGCCATATCACTTATCCTGTATGCCTTGGCTGGACTTTCCAACGAAAATAGGCACTTTTTGTGAGTCAGGTTAGAAAGAATATTGACAGATTCACAAATGTGATAACGTGATCATAATGGACAGTGCAAGCAGTGGCTGCTACTGGTGTAAGCGGTTGGATGTTTCCCTACTGCAGCTGTATTGATTATTCACCAAAGCGTGCCATTGTAAGATGTTACCGTTATTTCCATATACTTACCTGTGAAACCCCAAATCAGCATTGTGATTAATGGCGATTGGAGCCTAACGCGGTTAGGTGAATATATACGATTGCCAAAAAGCTATTAATAGAGTTAAATTACGCTTCTGGTTTAGCGGCTCCATTAGAAGGATAATCCTGTTTACTCTTTATTCCAGCATCTACGTTTAACACGATAACGCTGTGCAATTTTAGTATCAACTTTGCTTGGCACATCAAATGCTAGAGGAGACCAGTGGAACACTACATTCAGCGCTGCCAGCTCACCTTCGCCTAAGCATTCGTTTGTACAAAATCCCTTTAATTTTCGTCTTTCTGTCGAAACGGAAGGAATTTAACAAATATGATGAAAAGCCATTGGATGGCGGCGTGTCCCTTGCTGACTTGAGGAAACCCGCATAAGAAACGACCCATTTTTCCAGACTTTGTGCGTATGCTTCTTTGTGTAAACCGTACAAATTCGGCTTAATCGTAAGGGTTGTCAATTCTTCCGGAAATAACTTTAATTAGCTCAAATATCTGGGCAAATTTTAATCACCTTAACTTTTAGTGCAATCTAATAAGTTCTACAGCCCGTGTTTGCTGCTAGAGTATCCGGTGTTGTGTGCTTCCACACCCGGTATATTTGACTCCCGATTTTCACACCTCTCCCCTCTCAAAAAGTCCTACGGTGGGGGCGACAGCAACCCCGTAGGCGGCCCAAGCTAACTCGGGTCGTTCTCCTACTAAAACAAAACCGTGACCCATAGTGGAGTTCGGCAGCCATCTGGGATCTCCGAGCAGCCCTATTTAGAGACAGCACTGCTTGCCTCCTCGTGAAGAAAGGGGCTAGAAAATGTGTCCTAAACCAATGATGGTAACCACGTCTTCTGCAGCCGGACGCGGCTCGCAGATCATGAAATACGTGGTCGTAAAACTCAAACAAACAACAATAAACCCGTCACCATCCCCCTCGCCATACCCCTCAGGCTGCCCGGGTGAGTCCACTCAAACTAGCGGCCTGTAATGTTCGTTCCCTTTTAGACAATCCAAGGAGCAACCGGCTGGAAACGGAAAACAGTTCTAGTCGATCGGGAACTGGCGCCCTACAAGGTGGACGCTGCCGCTCGCAGCGAGAACCGATTCTCTAAGGATTCGAACCCGTAACCTTTGGTAATTGAGTCGAACGCCGACAAAGAAACAGCGAAAAAGCAACGCCGACAAAACAACGAGCTTGTGGCTCAATGGTAGAGCGTTCGGCTCAAGTACCAAAGGTCGCGGGTTCAAATCTCAGGTTTTCCACACTTTGAATTGGGTATAACTGGATGATGACGGCTAATAAGCCGGAAATGGAAATTCCGGTCTTCCTTGTCTTTGTCGATCCCACTTTATCAACATATGCTACATGTCGGTATGCGAATATCCTGCAAGTTAATTAATCACCCGATCCTACCTAAGCAATATTTTTGAACTAAAACACATTTCAGTTAACATTTCATGAAATATAATGTCTATGGTATATGTGGAGGTCACCAATTGCAGAAGTTACAAAATCATCTACTGTAGTTGGTCGCAGGATACCAACACTCTTTAAATGCTGTTACCCTTGAATTGCGTCGTGGAAAGTGACTTTTCCTTTGTTCGTTTGACAAGGAAGATTGCGGATGGAATCTCCGAGTAGAAACAGCCACTGATTTTGTGAGAAAATAAATGTGCAGAAGAAGTGAATTAGTATATGCGGGGGTCACAAATATCGCACGATAGGTTTCGAGTCCAACTAGGAACTTAAAAAGCCACCTACCTATTTGCGCCACAGTGTATGAATATGACAAACTCTGAATGACACTGTAAGGGCAGCACAGGTTCAAAATTATTCAGCAACTGAAAATGTTTTTAAAAACCGAAAGATGTCCTTTCTTCAGGCATAATATTTACAAAACACAGAGGGTACTGGTAAAAGCATATAAGGAATAATATTTTTATACCTTTTCTCCATACAATGAACTTGAATTCGTAAGGACCTCGAAACTAAAGAATAAAACTGCATACTAAATACGTTGTCATTTTGTACAGAGGGTGGTGTTCGCAGGCATTTGGAAAGAAAATCCAGCCCAAGAGAGCATTCTAGCGTGACTGAAAAATATTGGAATTTGGCTGCATGCTAGGTAATATTGCAACCATACTTAAGTAATCAGTTCGAAACGGAAAATAATTCCAAATTTCTGTTTATATTTCATGCACGTCTCTTATTTGCTCTCAGTAAGAAGAATCATCCCATTTGTGTATGCTACTGACTATCCGTTGACAGATTGAGAATATTACGTGCTGATTCTACAGTAGCTGATGCATTTCAGCTCATATATTCATATTTGCTTTCGGGACGAACCTAAAAGGTTTGTTTCGGGGTGGGGGGGAAGAGAAGGGTGGGGGCTTACTTTCTTCCACGACCTGACATGCAGCACTCTCTTAACCAGAATAGTTCGGTCGGCTAAAAGTACCTCAGGGGGTGCATCTTCGAGCTTACTCCACCGTAAAGGTGAAATTCTTTGTTGTCATCTTAAGTGGGAACTTATGCCTTTCGGACGATTGGAACTGTTGCTAGGTCACTCACGTGCTGATCTGACGCGGATTTTGCGTAAACAACCCAAATGTGAGCGAGGATGCAAGTAAACGCGGTCAGTGGTGTGTTCATCTTGTCCGCAAATATGAAGGGTTCTTCGGATTATGCTTTCCAGGAGCATTCCGCAGAAAACTAGGAATGGTTTATCAGCACTGATGTTATACTGAAATCCACGAATGATGGTCAAGTTGAGCGAAACAATCCCCCATCCGGTCAATATTTGTTGTTTAACCTATTAAGGAAAATGTCTTCTGTGGTTCTCAGCCACAAAGCAAAACGATACACCTCATTGACTCCGTGATGTCACATCTGATCAGTGAAACTTACTCCAACGAGACCTTCAACTTGGAATTTTACAGTGTGGTACGCACGCCTGACTGCAATACCTGCAATAAATCACGTTCTCCTTTAGCGTCCGATACTTGTCAAACTTGTGCTGAAAATTCTCATTATACAACTCCCAGCAGATTTGCGATCTCAGTAATTGTTAACCTAAATTATTTTTTTTCGACTTGACAGGGGCACGTGTTGGAGGTTGTCTTCTGTGCGGTGAAATTGTCTAGTATACGGTATTTTCTTCAGCAGCATCTATCTTATAAAGTGTATACGGAAACTCAAATATGTACTTTTCTTCGGAAAGGATTCCACAAGTATGGTCTCAATAGTAACTGGCATAGAGCATAATCCGAAGGTATTTCATTCATGCCTTTTGAGCTATGTTCTTTCCGGCCACTCTCATGAACTACATTCTGTAAAAAATAAACCTTTAAGGGTCCATTTATATTGCATCGTATGTATCCACCTATAAATGCTGCTCATAAAGGGCACAACATGTTCTACATGAGCCGTAAAATTTAATGGCTGATTTATGAGGTCTTCTTAACAGTTTATATAAAAAAATAATTTTCCGTGTACGTCAAGTATACAACTTATGGTTGGAAAACCTCGAATGCAAGTGAAGCAGCAAGTGAGTTCAAGGTTATAACAAGATTTATAGAGCTTTAAAAATCAGTTAATAACCCTTCCTCAGAGATAGCCTTTGAAGAGGACGTTAATTGCTTCTAAAATATTACAAAGCAAATTTTCTTAGAAGTGCTTTCACCAAAGTAGATTTGAATTTCTAAGGACAAAGAAAATCAATACGAAAAATTCATTTTACTTAAAGAGTCATTTTTACAGGGTACAGTTTCTACAGGCGGCTGGAAAGTAACTGCCTCAAAAGTTGCATTGCTAACGTGTGACTGAAAAGTTTGGCAATTATGCTACTCATACTTGAGTACTTCTTTCCACCCAAAGGCTCTGATTTTAACGCAATATCCAAATAATTTGAATGCGATAAGGTGCATTACCGGACAAATTAAAACAGTCTGGCTACGCGTGCCACACACACGCTCGTCCTCGTTGCAGTTACTAGGCTTTTTTCCTTTGAGGCAACCTACATAATGATTCGGTGCAAGTGGCCGTTGCAGCCTTATTCTTGGCTCTGAGAAGAACCAGGTTATTCTTTTAGGTTGCAATCCCACGTATACGTTGGGTGAGGTGGTGACGCAAAGTAACCAGATCACTCCATGCTGTGTTAGGGAGTTCAGCAAACTGGCTACGTTTAAAAGCAACCCTTCGGTTTTAATAAAGGTCTTTTTTATTCATAAAAGAGATTTGACGGTAGGCACTGTAAATGGGTATTTTCGCAAGTTCCTGGACACTGTGTGGACTATGTCAGAAGCTTCCCCTTTTGATCACACGGTAGCCAGCTGCAAAACAGAAAAAATGGAACTGCATATATCACAGGCGTCCTTTTGCCCAAACCCTGCTGTCAGATAATCGACCTCTCTGTGCGCGTGCTCCATCAACCTAACTGATTATGTCACCGTTAGGCACGAAAGAATGCACACAGAGCTCGTCTGGACAGGACTACTGTGTAAGATGCATTGCAGTTTGGCGTCTGGGAACGTCAGCAACGTATCGGTATATTTCCGCTCTTTCATTTTCGAAGTGGCAGATAGGATCCTGTCTGTAAAATTTCAGGCCACAGTTCTGTGCGAGCACTTAACCCTAAAAACCCTGCGAAATCGATTTTGCGCAGCAAAATTTGACCTCCCAGGTGAATATAGTACTTCAGCTATTTTCATCCACACTGAACCAAGATGAATGTCTGACAAAATGTTTGTGCTCTGTTCATATTAGGTCATACCTGCCGAGCCTACATCGGCCATTATTTAAATTCAGCTAGCGCGTCATTCGGCCCAACCTATTGTCAACTAGAATTCCGCTTGCATCACGGTCGTCAATGCATCACAGTCGTCAATGCATTCAATCAATCGTCAATCAATCGTCAATCAATCAATTCAATCAATCGTCAATCATTCAATCAATCTTCAATCACAGTCGTCAATGCATCCTTTAGGACTAACAGGCCACCTCCTCTGGAACGTTTGAGCAGAAGATATCGCCAAACCCTAGGGTGCCATAAAATATGTTTTTAAACTATTATCGATCAACTCATTTGCTTAAAACGTCATTTAATTAACTGAACAAAAAGCCTGCCTCTTTCTGCGACAAAATTGGAGTATTTTCTCTTTCTCAGATAAGAATATTCGCATTGCATTCCTTTTAATCTTTTATTGATAAATCATGATATTGTTGATATGCAACCCTTAGTAAATCCAGCATACAGCGTTTCAGACACGCGACCATGGATTTTGTCCTTGACTTAAGGAAAGCGACCTTGGCCATAGCCGGCCGAATAGGGTTAGCAGACTGGTGACTGACAGAGATCCCGTCAGACGCCGTGATGAACTATACTGCCTTTGAGATCCTCTAGGCAAGCTCGTAGCCCTAATGCAAAATACGGTCGTCCATATTTTGAAAATTATCCAGAGATACTCCCTTGGTGTGCCGTACATGACTTCAATCACGAAGCATTAAAAGAACTGCTGAAATGTAATTTCATACAGAAAGTATTAGTTAGGTAACTGCTTTCATCTCGAGAACAATGCAAGATAAGACTAAGATGTTTCAGTTGAACTAGGATTCCAGCTTGTCAATTCACGCCTTTTTCCTTGCTCAAAAAGGTCCTGACTCTGTAAAAAATGAATCCATTAGTCTGAAAGTTTTCGCTTTTTGGATATCCTGATGAATCCGAATGCAGTTAAAGGTGCCGACACTCAAGAAAATATGTTGTTGGTCATGACAAATATTTTAAAACCCCTGATAATCGTTGCAGGCTTTCCGAATTGCAAGCTGCGCACTTCCTCTTGATGAAATGTTTACATTTCTCCATGCTATTTAGAAGGCCCTGTGTAGCGCTCAGGGAAGTTCGCAATGTATTTCATAAGCAACATTATTAAGCACATAAATAGCATGCTATTTAAACGTTTATTTACCAGTCTTCGAACATCTCCTAAGTATGTTCAAGTAACTTATGTTAAAGGCTTCATTTCACAGCGGGTACTAAACGGGACAGATTCTTAAACTAGCCCTAGCAATTCGCTGAAATTCAGGGAGAATATTCTCTGAATATGGTAAGTTAACCTGCATGAACCCTGTGGTAGCGACACACGGTAAACCTGTCCTCTTGTGCAGTGTTACGAATAGCAGTTGGGAAACACAGATTTTATGGACGACAGTTGTCTGCAAGGGTTTGGCCTTACAGTCTGCTGTTCCCTCCTAGTAGAAGCGAAGAGGTGAGTTCCAGGAATCGGTTCAAAAACAGATGCAATTGCTAGGAAAGACGTTCATTGTCCTGACGATTTAGCTTCCCATTCGAACTCATAATGGGAAACAGTCACACGCCCGTGCGCCGGCCTCTAATGATTGGGTTGACTGAGAATCCAAAAGGCATATTCTCCTGAAGTTTTCCTCGACCTCGCTCCTTCGATTTTACTTGAGGACAGAGGCAAGCTGTCACGCCAGACAACTTTAGCTTTGAGAGATTTCGCTACAGACACAACGGCTCTAATCGAAAGACTCAGCGCTCATATGAAAAAAATATCTGAAATTTTCGGCTGATTTGAATGGGAAAGGTGGAAACTAAGGGAATAAACAGCCCCATTCTGACATTCAGAGATTACCGCATTGACTCCAGCAAAACTTCTCTCCTGACAGGCTGCTGCATGCTGTAGAACCTTCAGACCTCACTAGGGTAATATCTGCCAACCGCAAAGGAGCGTAAATAACGTTCTAAGGACCCTGAAGTTACATTTACCGGAGGGCTGTGGAGCAATTATCCAAATTTAAATGTAACTGAACTTATTGTCTCCCGTTTCTGGCTTGCTTGAGATTCAGATGAGAAAAGCAAAGGCGTTTAATTTGCTTTCATCGATGCAGAAATCATAGAGATAAACATTTTCATAAGGTCAATTGTCGGCACGGCCGGTCATTGACTAATAAATTTAAATTGAATTTTATGGTGCAACTTTCTTTTTAAGTATTCCCAATGTTGGAGTTTCAGCTCGTTCTGGAAATGGTGGTAAATATTTCATGATTGTCAGTCAGTTTATTCGATTGTCCATAAATGAAGAATCTGTTTTATGTGTTAATCAAAACCTTCAAATAAGAATGTTTATTAAAAATATTTACCGAAGAAGTGGGTGCTTGAACTTTCTTTCTAATGGAGATGGTCGCTTAGGTCATATTTCTCGACCTGAAAACTCATCGCTGAGAAACATAAACAGTCAGAACAAGAATTGACACTAAGAAAAATTTAAAAAATTCTCTAATCAATTACCCCTTTAAGAACGCTATGCTTAAAGATTTCGCTGACGGATGTCTGCTTACCCTACCTTTTGCCAAATTTATGGGAAAATTGGCTGTTTTTGTACTTCCCTCCAAAGTGTTGATAATTACTCTGCTACAATTTAAAAAGCTCACTTTTCTCTACATACTGGGGCATGTTCCGCCATATTTTTAACTTAAAGGTCCCATTTTAACGTTCGATAAGGACATGCAAAGATTGCAGAATCAAAAGAAAACTCAGCCGACATGTTCAGTCACTAGAAAAGAGGAAGACATCTTCCTTCTGTCAGTCGTACCAACCTGATTAGGTACAAACACCAAACATCGATTAATTTCCGATGACTATCAGCACCGATCCTGCTACGATTGTTGCTAATACACCGGGAGGCACCAGCTGACTCCACCGATGACAACTGCGTCAATATTCCTCATCAGCAATCAATCAGTTGATTGTGAATCCGAAACGTCAAATGATTGTAAATCTTGTTTTGGCGGTATTTCATTTTTCCACGAGCATATCAGAATTTAGGTTAGTCCCTTGCATTATTGTTTGTGTGTGGGAGCTGCCTATAAAGGACAGAAATGACATCACACCAGTTCGCTCCTCGGCCGGTTTGTGGTTGAAGGTGTTGCTTACCATTCTCCCTATACTCTTATTTTGAGCTAAAAGGCTGTAGACACCGGGATTAGAAGTACTTGAAGACCGGAACCAGTTTTGTTTGGGCAACGACACATACAGAGTTTTGGCGTGAACAATATTTTGACTAAAGTTAACTACCTGCGAGTTATGCTACAGCTTGCATGACCATGAGTTGGGCGCTGACTCCGCATCACGCTTCAAGAGCTCTTCTTTGTCTTTAAATTGATGTCTAGCATATTGCAACAGATGATTAGGGAATGATCGGTGCACGGAAGTTTTCAGCACTGGGACTAACTTGAGAGAAACAGGAAATTCGTTGATGAACACTCACCGATCGTGAAGGGAACTAAATCGTCCCGTTCTGCCTTGGGGCAGATGGTTTTGTGCTCCAAAGGTTCGTTGTATTAATGATTCCCCCGATGCCTTGGGCATGGTCAGCCAAAGAACACATGCTACGACAAAGTTTCTAGCAGGCAGATTTTCTTGTGTGCGAGATCGAGCGTAATAGCTTCATAGCGATTACAAGACAGGCACTTACACAATCTGTCACTAAATAGCTGTCTTTATTTGTACTCCTTCCTAGAATGGTTTATGAACGCTCATGCATCGGTTTTAGGACTCACGCGTTCCGTTCTGCCCTGGGGCGCATTCTTGAGATCCACCAGCAACCGCACAGCGGTTAGTAGTGGCAAAGGCAGATGATAAATGCCTTGTCTCTGTCGGTATTGTGAGAAACAGGAAATTAAACAGCACGACATCTAGTTGGGGCAGGTCTGTACAACTTTTAACTCTGACAGTCGCGGGCGAATATGGGAACCGCAGAATGAGTCGACAGCCCTGAACGTCACTTTTCTTCTCTAGCTTTCCCGCAGACCTGTTTCGCTTATCTAATTGTCACGAGCAGCCTCCGGTGATGTCTGATCGAGAAAATTAACCAGTTAAAACTACGGAGTATGAAGTAGCCATGTCAGGTTCTGTTCCTTTTATCACCCGACGTACCCTCGAATCAGGGTTCCTGTGCCGTCGGAGCTTAAGTCCGGATCAGAAGCAGCATCTTTTATTGATCGAATCACCAGAGCGGCCACAAACTTGTTTCCGTTTCTAAAGGAGTTACAAGTGATACCATATTGACAGCACAGGCACACACTAAAAGCCCAGACACGGGCTTCACGAGTATTCTGCCGCTGTTTTAACACAGCTGCGAGGGGCCGGCTCACCAGTGGGTCCCCAGCTTTTCCTGTGTGCTTTCTGGTAGATATTCCAGTTTAGAAATTGCTGCCTTTAAATTCCATATAAATTAATTGCTCAGTTGGAATAAATCACTCAAGTTGAAAGTTTATATGTGTAGACTGAATATTTCTAGGAATATTTTGGCCGAAGTCTAAAAGCCACAGCGGGATAACCGCGTAATATTCATTACAGTGCCAACAGGCAGTCAGTATTATCTGAAGGGGTTACAGGTGAAAGCATAGTGACAACATAAGTACTAGATAAAAGCCCAGACACGTGTTTCGCCGATATTCTGCCGCTGATTGACACAGCTTGAGGATAAATGCGTAACATTCAGTAAAAGGCTGGACTTTCTAAACTGGAGTATCTAACAAAAAGCACAGGGGGAACCCTGGGGGAACCCCTCGCAGTTGTGCCATGCAGTGGTAGAATACCTGCGAAACAGTGTCTGGGCTTCTAGCTAGTACCTGCAGTCTCAATATGCTTCCACCTGTAACTCCTAACCTATCCCGTTATCCAGGAAGCCCGCTGAAGCCGTAGTTCGTAAAAAATCGGTTTTGCGGAAGTTTGACAGAGAACGGTTTCCTGTTAGTTCTAGATTTGAGGTTGGATGTCCGCATCCATTTAGAGTCTCAGGAAGGTGCCAGACAAACTTTCAAGTCTAATTGAACAGTGGGAAAACTGCGTAATATCGTTGTACTGCTACACATTAGGGACTGGTGACAGAGGACCGGTTTTCCAGCTTGATCTTTATCCATGGGTGAACGTATTACCATCCCGTGGAATGCGTCTTTACTCGTCAGACTCGAAAGTCTAATGATTCCACAGAAAGCATTGACATTCGCAGCTGTTTTAAACAGTGGCAGAATACTGGCGAAACACCTGTCTGGACTTTTATCTAGTACTTTTGTTGTCAATATGGTTCCACCTGTAGTCTTTATATATACTACTGACTGCCTGTTAGCAGTTTAAGTAATTTTACGTTGTTATCCCACTGATCCTGAGAGAAGTTGGCCCAAATATTCATATCAACTTTCAGTCTACGCCTAAAAAACCTTCAAATTGACTGTTTTACTCAAAGTTAGCCATAAAGTTCTGAGGAAATTAAAAAGCAACTGTTTCACTTTAACTATAACTACCAGATGAACTTTGATGCCAGTTATGGGAATGGTTGCGAAGATATCACCAAGTCCAGACTAAGACCTGGGCGCTCTGAGAACCAAGACAACGCCTTATCCGTTCTTTTTCTGATAGACTATTTCCTACCCAATCTCGCAATGCTTCACCCCCTGAGCAGCCAGACCCGATGGACTGCCATGTTAATCAGTAGTCTCAGTTAGCTGTACACACCTTGAATTCTCCTAACGTCCTTCACTGCAAATGGATTGAGACAACTTATGCCCTGCTCTTGGGTTTATCTCGCCTGGTGATCATTTCATGGCCAATGCTGCTGTCAAAATGGTGCACAGCTAGCTTAACCAAACTGAATACTTGTTTTACCGCACAGCGAAGCTTCGTTCATTCGCACTGGGAGGAGCCCCTGACCGCGCAGCGAAATTTATGCTAGAGACTGCCTATAATCGAAAGATTTCCTTAAATAAATTCAATTTTCGTGGTCCGTATGACGCTCATAATACTCTTTTTATTTTAGATCACTTCCGCGAGATCCCAAAATAGGTTATGTAAGTCGGTTTTGGGCAGCGAAGTGTTCAGCCGATCTCCTTCCAACGCGAGTAACGAGTTGCAAGCTCTGGTTAAGACCGAGTTACTGGACACAGTGGCCTACTGTCGCCGTTAGCAGAAGTGTGATGTTTGAGGGGGTTTGAGGAGCGTGGCAATGTTGGGGTGACGTGGGCCGGTCTGGCTAAATTTAGACGAGGTGAAAAAGTGTTCATGCCTCTACCGCAATTAGCAGCCTTTTCAAGAGAATTTTTCAGTATGAGTTAAGTTCTACTTTGAGGAATTCATCACTGCCTCCGACTCCCGCAGCATACCCGCCTCACTAGCGAAAACCCTTCTGACAGAAAATTATAAGACATAAATAAGGAGGTTTTAGATTTAAAGGAGTCGTTCCTTCTTCGGGGTCATTCAAAATGACAGGGTGTCTTTTAAAGCTTGTCTTTTTATTCAGTCCCATTTATGCTATTATCCTCAATTTCATGCAACAAATTAACATGACATGTGTTATGTGCACTGCATCTGCAGAGCGGAAGCGCCTCTGCGGACTGGGTTCGGGGGCTCCGCTTTGAGAGCCCCTTACCAAGAATTCGCCTCCATCCACAACTCAGCTCGAACCTTTTGACTCCAAGCAGGTAATTGCATGAGCTGGCGACCAAACTTTCTGGTGCGCAGGTTCGATAGTCAACAAGGCAATACAAAGCAGCTGGCGAATCGGAACCTTATAAATCTTGACAGGCAGATCTGACGGCTTCTAATAAACGTACTTCTATGGTGGAAAAAAGGCTAAGAGCACAATTACTGGAAAATCTAAACGGCACGTCTACGCGCGTCACACACACGACCACATCCGCACGAATGCTTACAGGTTTCCAATAAGAGGACTTCAGATCCCATTAACGGTAAATGACCTATCTCGTGCAGCGTGCTGAAATTGTCATTTGATTGATAATCAGTCGCAAACCAGCATCTATGCACGTTCGAAAGCTTTGAAATAATAATGAAAAAATCCTATGTGAGTTTAAAATTTATGAGAAATATTAAAGGTTATAGTAGAATCTTCAGTGGAACTCGTAAACATACCACTTCGTACATAATAAGAGAACTATCATTTCGAATAATTATTTTATAAGTATTTCCAGTGTCGCATTACGATGATTTTCAGCTCGTCCTTGAAATAGTGCTAAAGAATTCCCGATTTTAAGGCTTTTAGGCGACTAGCCATAAATTTGAAATTCCTTAAAATAAGATATAACTTTAAAACATTCACCGACGTAGTAAGTTGTGATGCAACTGGCCGTTTCTGTCATATTTGTAGATTCACCCCAATAATGAAACTGTTTGTGGAGAAAAATGGACGCCCATAGCAGACATCGGCAACTAATATGCCTAAGATAGCTTCAAGAACTTTGTATAATTAGGTACCTCATTAAAAAGCGCTTTAATTAGATATTTAGCTGACGAATATACGTGCACTTTTCATTTTTCTGAGGGTAAATCAAGGTAAAAATATAGAAGTTTGACCGTTTTGTGACTTCACAAAAGAGGGGCCGAATATATGCTAAGACTTTGGAATAATTGCTAATCTTCTGTCCGCTGCGTTCCTGTATCCCGGATTAACTGAAACTATATTACACAAAAAAGTATCTTATCCCATGCTTCCAATTTAATATAAATGCTTCTTTATTCTACTGGCAAAAAAGCTTATTCCTGCCTTTTAGGGCAAAAATATCATCAAATTGCATAAAAAATGTTTAAAGCTGCATTCACTCCTTGTTAATGGAAAACTTTGGGATTCCTTACATTTGTCTTCATTTGATTTTCATTAAATTACGAACGTATTGTGCGGTTTCAGAAGGAATTTTTTGAACCTTTTCCTGCTTATGTTAATGTTCAATTGTAGCATACCGCCTAAAAGAAACGTTTTTTCTTGCAATTTTAAATAGCGCATGCCATTTCTTGGATGTCCAGTTACCTTAGATTTTGCCAAAATCCTGCATGTTTTTCTTCAGTATAGAAGATGGAACATGCTGTGTTCTATTTAAAAAAGGTCTTTCTGCGCCTCAAATCCACTCAAGAAACCAAAATATCAGGACCAAATGTACGCTAAACTACCCACTAAAATTTCGATCACACATTGCCTGAGTTAGGTCATCTACTGTAGCTCGCCAGGTGGATCTAATTTTCGGGCCTGTCGGTTGTTTTGATAAAATACCAAGTTACAGGAGATGAGTGGTCGTTTTTGATAACCCGTGGGTGTGAGCAGCCAGCGAATCGGAATCTTGACAGGCAGATCTGACGGTTAAGTAGTTGATTCTGTAAGCAGACGGAAGGAGTCAAAAGGTGGCATACGTATCCACTAACTCACTCTCTCCATACTTCCCTGGCCTGTTGCAACAAATAACAGTGCGAATTATTTATATGGCCCTCTAAACAAGACACGGGTGTATGAACGCTCCGCCAAGGTGGCCCGGCGCAGAAGAGAGCGAGAGAGAGAGAGGTGCGCTTTATGTTGAAATTAAAATTGCAAACTTTCCGTTGATTCGTGCGTTTTGTAGTAAAAACGTCAGCAATTTACACAAATTAATTTCTGACAGTGACTTCTTTGCATGTTTTTGGAAAACCTTACGATTCCCTACATTTGCCTCCGCCGGATTTTCATTGAATTAAGATCGAGGTTTCCGGTTCCAGAAAAGATTTATTTAAAATCTTTGTCACTTCTATTAACGCTCTTTTATAGCACAATATACAAAAACTATAGATTTTGCTCTGAGTTATAAGATAGCATAGGAAATTTCTTAGATATCCGTTGACATCAGATTTCACCCAAATCCTGCCTGGTTTTCTTCAATATAGAAGATGGAACATGCTGTGTTCTTTAGAAAAAAGGTTTTTTTGAGCCTCAACTCCACTCAACCAACCAAAATAACAAGACCAAATGTATGCTTAACTATTCACTCAAATTTTGACAACATGTTGCCTGAGTTAGGTCATCTACTGTAGGCGAGAATGTAACAGTCGCCACTTTGGCGAAGTAGGCATTGCAGTCCGATCCAAATGATAGTTCGACGCTCATTAATGACGACGTCCTCGTTTGCATTGCAGCCTGATCGGCGCGTGGGCGGTGACTTGCGCGGCGTCAACCGCAATCACACACGGGAGTACCAGGCTAAAAACTGTCAACACATGCGACAAACACGCCAGGTCCACACTGGATGGACCGCGTTTTCACCGAAACAAGACTGACTCGGATCCCATCTGAGTGGGAATGTGATAGAGGTCACCTTCAGAAAGAGCCATTGACGTCTGACTCTCAGTCCGGAGGAGAATCCAGTCATGCAATCAGTTTGCAGGCCAAGACTTTTATCGCATCATTATAGTTTCGAAGCGCCTCCGATTTTGTATAGTAAGGAGTATGCTCTGCTTATGTGGGTTTTTGCGTTCGGCCTAATCTCCTAATTTCTCCTCATGTTGTCCAATCTGTTTGTTTGCGTAAGTAAGAAGTATAATGATCGCGAATGGTAAGTATTTGTTTATTTTTCTGAGTTTTTGGGCCCATGCTCAAATAATCAACAAATGTGTCCTCTCTCGACCAGTTGCCTTCTCCTGGTCCTTGGAAATTCGTCTCCATTCCTCGTAACGTAACCCCGCACTTTGCTTCCCGCAGAAGACATTGAAACATGTGAACTGTTGTACACTTGATCCGAGTTAAAACTGCACCGTTTCATGTGTTCAGCTGTAGTGAGGAGGGTCAATAGGCCGGAAAATGCTCTTCGTGGCTGGCCTGGAGCCAGGCGAAGGTAGAACCGAAAGGCGTTTTAAGCTAAGTCAACTACAAAAAATTCAGACTTGAGAGAAATCCCTTCAACTTATTGTGATAACCCAGCCGGCCTCGATGGGACTCGAACTAACGACAGCAAAGCCAAGGCTTTACTACAGCCAACACTAACCTCCCGAGCTAAGAGGTCCTGACCGAGAGCCTTGAGTTAAGACTCTACTGACCTACGTTACCAAAAACACCTACAAATTGTTGTTAGCTGGTTTCTCGACGCTTGCACATTCAGTGGCATAATAAATAGGCAGCGTATTCTGCTCCCAGTAAATCCGTTCAGGAGAAGAGCTTTGGTCTTAATTGTAACCACGCGGATGCTTAAAAGAACGTATGAGGAGAAAGAAAACAGCCAGCAGTGGTGGGGAAGAGGGAGAACCGGAGAATAATTTGATCCTCTGCGACCGTGTGAAGGAAGGTCGTTTCAACTGGGTGGCACTGAGAACTAAGTTCGGATTCGAAAATTGTCCTTTCAGCCACCAAACACTCAGAAAGTCTAAATGGCCAATCCTATGAAAGACGTGAGAAGTAGGTTGCATAAAATACGCACGAGATCTCCGACTGTTCCTAATTTGAAGGATGAGAGTACTCTTCGTGTGGTATAAGTGTGTCGAAAGTGTAAGCTGGGTCCTGTATCAGCTGAAAGTTAGCAACATTCCCTGCAGTTATGTTCATCTGCGCGAATTATAGGCGTGCAGTCGACTTGCCCACAGATCTTAGCGCTTTGCAGAAAGGCCGTCCCCTTCCGAAATCTCC
Source organism: Schistocephalus solidus (assembly GCA_017591395.1). NCBI lineage: Eukaryota > Metazoa > Platyhelminthes > Cestoda > Diphyllobothriidea > Diphyllobothriidae > Schistocephalus > Schistocephalus solidus. Next base: position 71,467 of record WEDG01004970.1, on the reverse strand, counting down.
TTGCCCTCGGCAACACAATCCCTCGGTTGAAGTACGATATTCCTGTAGGATGCCGGGAGTTTCATACATTGAGAAGTCCATTGGAGTTTACCCTTCTTATGTAGAACTAAAACGGTGCGGAAAGTGAGGACGTAACCACGCCCAGCAGCGCTGGCCAAGTCGGCCACAGAATACACGAATTAACTCAGACAGCTAGTCAACGCGCGGTTTAGCACTGAGCATGTGTGATGCCTCTGCTCACGCTTGTAGCACAATCAATAGCCAACCAAACATTCCAGGTTTTCACTGGAGAGGATTCTCGCGCGAGAAAAGATCGTATCACGAACGACACGCTATAAGCCAGAGCGTTCTACGAAGCTCGACAGGATTAACACACGATAGGCCGGAATGTTCTAGAACGCTCAGGACTCCAAAGGAATAAGGAATTTTGATATGAGAAACACACAGGTGTGTTCACCGGTTGAGAATAAAGTGTTCGTTTCCCGAACCCGTTTTCCTTCTCTTCCACCTACCTACACTTCTCTGTCTCGGGTTCACACCTAAGGTGCGCCAACAGGTATGGTTGGTTTCGCTCCACAAATCAATATTCACTGTCTACACCCAGCATTTGCAAAACTTCTTAAAGAGTTAGTTAATTTCCGCCGAGCTACCTCCGGGTAAATATCATTTTCCCTAGGACAAATATCAACAGCAACTATTCCAGAAAACCACTTATATATATATATATATATTTTGATAAGATGGAACCGACAAAGACAAGGGAGACCTGAATGGCCATTTCTGGCTTATTAGCCGTCATCAGCCAGTCATACTCAATCCCAGGTGTGGATCACCCGAGATTCGAACCCCCGCGAAGTTGCGGGTTGGGTATGGCAGTCTGATGACGGCTAATAAGCCAGAAATGGCCATTCCAGTCTCCCTTGTCTTTGTCGGTCATGTTATTCTGCCTATATCCTAAGCTGCCTTACGGCTACTGGCGGGGCTTGAGAGTTAGTCCCAAGGCACAACGGGACGAGTGAGTCCTGTAACCGATCGGTGAGCGCCCAACTACCAATGTTATGTCAAGCAGCTATAGTCATTTATTCCAGTAGCATCTGAGTTTGAAAATAGGACCGGGAAGAAAAGAGGCGTGAGCACAATTTGAAATCACCATGACGGCAGAATTCAGCTTGTGGGTGCAGGTAAATTACGGGTCAGTCCTACAGTTGGCAGGGCCAAAGGCCAATTACCAAAGAGCCCGCATACAGGTTGAGTCACCTTTTTACCGTGACTGATCGTGGTTACCCCACACAACCCCTTCCCCCCCACCCACATAGTTGCCGAACCTTTGATTGACTAAGCTGAACTTTGTTTAGCTATCGACCCCTCTATAACCGCGTCAATGAGAAATTCGCAAAAGGGCAAGTATATGAATCACCTAGGCTTTTGAGCCTCTCAAGGTTAATCAACATAAAAAAGGGTATGCCATCCGCATTCCCGTCCTATTTCACATTTTCTGCCTCTCTCTGCCTAAAGACTGTCCACTGGAAGTGAGCAAAATCACCCCAACTCAGATCTAGAACTAAAACATTACGCCCTACAGCGCAGTGACCATATAAAGGTGGCAACGCAGACTGTTGAGATCTTTAAGGTGCCGTATTTTTGCAAACTTCCCTATTTCATGTCTACCCACGAGTGGATGGGAGAATGCGCTTGTACGGAACTCGCTTCGACTTTAAATTAGTCCATCTGGTAGGCCGAGAGGGTGGAAGCGCGTGCACACAACAGATTTTCGGCTTCCCAAACCTTCATGGGTGGCACACGAGTGTCCTCTGATGCATTAAAAGCTGCAAGTTTTAATAAGACCTACGGCAGATTCCCTCCAATCCTGCAGAAATAAAGTTAGCAGAAGGGTGATACTTATTATCCTGACACTCGTATACCCCTCCCAGAACCGCAAGGACAGGATACAGCCGAAAACAGAACGAGTGAACGATTCAAGAAAACGGTCAACGTACAAATCGCAAGCCAGCTCAGATTGTTAGAACGCCTTCAATCTACTTCTCACAAAATCCGGGAAACTTGACAAAAAAATCAGCGTCAACTTTTTGCGGAGAGTCAGCCTTACCTACTGGTGACTTTATCTAATGCTGAATAAACCCGGCTAGATTCCCGACATCCGAAGGTTGGCCGCCCTTGTGGTCGGTCGACGGTGGACCACTTTCTTCTCCAAAATAGAGTTGGCTGACGCGCCAGCGATACGCACGGATGCCGGCTTTTACGATGTCCATACGAAATAGGGCCAAATACGAAAGAGAGAACATTCCGGGAAAATTTGCATTCAGCCTGTCGCAGAACAGGTTATAAGGGTCTTGACAGCGCGTTAGGTTGGTGGTCGGTCGCGAAAACGACTATAGAGAATGAGGTGCAAATCTAACTAAATGAAACACTTCCAGCGTTAGAAGAGCGTGTGAATAAGCAGAATAATAAACTGGATAGCTTCTTTTTTAAAAAAGCTGTAGACTTCCCCGAAATTCCAAGGCTGCATATAATGTTAGATGCCTTCAGAAATTATCAAGTGCAAGACACGAAGTTAAGTAATTCAGACAGGCATTTTGTAGTCAGTAGATGATTGTCTTCGACTCAAATGCTCATTGAAATTATGGATCTGACCCTAAAAATGCATGCCTGGATCACTCAATTACATGTCCAGAATTACCTAACTTCTGAAATTATTACCTTTGTTATTTTCCGGAGTTCATATACTAGAAATCACATCGAGAAACCCGTGGATCCACTGAGGACCCGAACCCCTTGCTGCGGCATCCTGCAGCAGCATCAGAAAAATTAGCGAAACACGTTTCTGGGCTCTTGGCTAGTACCTATGTCAGGAGTACGGTGTACCGTCTTTGCCACATATATAAATATATGGAAAATTAGATGCTCACCGATCGGTTACAGGACTCACTCGTCTTATTGTGCCTTGGGGCTTACCTCCGAGCCCCGCCAGCAGCCACACGGTGGCTAACGATATAGGCAGAATAACATGACCAGCAAGGACAAGAGAGACTGAAATGACCATTTCTGGCTTATTAGCCGTCATCAGCCAGCCATAGTCAACCTCAGGTGGTGCCCCACCCAAGACTCGAATATTTAGGATATAAACCGGCACGACCATGAACCCGTGGTTCACTGGTTAAAGTGTTGTCTTCTGATCAACAGGTCACGTGTTAGAGCCTCGGGTTGAGCACTACGTTGGGTTGGGTGTGACTAGCTGATGACAACTACTGAGCCAGAAATGGTCATTCCAGTCCTCCTGGTCTTTTCAGCATTGTTCATCTGCCTTTACTACTACTACTACTAGCCGCTCTGTCGCTACTGGCGGGGCTTGAGAGTGAGCCCCAAGGCAGAGCGGAATGAGTGAGTTCCGGTAGCGTTCGACAGGGAATCCATTGTGCAAAATCTTTAGTAAAAACACGTCGTGAATTCGTGTATTATTTCAATCGAACTACGGCAGAGTACCTCTTATTTACCCAAGGACAAGTCTCAACAGGATGAATTTTAGAAAACGATGTATATGTATATGTGCGTTTTCCATTCTTTCTCGTCAAGCAAAGATATTCCTATACAAGTCTGGTTGCATCCGAGTTGGAAACGTGGATGCAGGGAGATGGGAGGCGTGAACACAATTGATGACGATACGTGCAGATGACACCGGGATGCCAGCATTCAGCTTGTGAGCGCGGATGGACGGCTGGCCGATCTTGTGATTAGCACTATCAAAGGTCACTAACCAGAGATCTCGTATGCAAGTTGAGTCGCCTTGTCGCAGTGACTGATTGCATTTAACCCAACACCCCTCACATCTGGCGAACAGTTGATTGACTGCTCCGAATCCTGCTTGGTTATCGGGCGCAATAGTCACGGATATGTCCTCCCAATATGTCGATCTCTCTCTCTCTCTGTGAACAGTATTGACTCGAAGTGGGCAGAATCATGCCAACAGTGAACTAGAAAGAACAACTTTATGGCATGGTTCACAAGCAGAAAGGCGTCATCACAGCCCATCGGGCACTTTTTAAACACCTCCCTTTTTCACGTCTACCTACGAGTTGACCAGTAAGGAAATTTTCCTAGACTTTAAATTTGTCCATCTAGTGGGTTGAAAGCACCTTGTGGCAATAGTTTTTTCGGCACAACAAACCTTCCCGGATGGCACGCAAATTGTCCTCTCCTGCCTTGAAATGTGAATGAGGAGTTGGCAAGGACATATTGTATGACCTTACTAACGAACGCAATCGATAGGCACTCGTTTACTTCGGGAAAGGTGGCAATGAGGGCAGGGTAGTTTGTAGGACGGCAAAGGGCGGTAACGTATTGGCAATGAAACGAAATTTATACGCCCACCATTATCGTTAAAGTGAGCTGACTTTTTAACACCGAATTAGACCGTATCCATGCCAACCCTGCCAGGGTTATCATTTGTTGCCAGATTAGTAGGGTAGCACACAATAGTTCGTTGCTTTCGTTCTTCTCAAAAGCCCTAACCACAGATTGTATCTCAGCCTTGGCACCTACCTGGTCATCTGAATAATGATATTGCAGTTTTACTTTTGTGACGCTCACGTGCCGTTCCCAGGCCTACGAAGATACGATCCAGACGAGCATAGGGGTTGGGTACAGCTGGCGCACCGGCTTTTATCATTCTGACCTCAACGGCAGCGCAAATAGGGAACGAAAGAGCAATGCGGGAAAGATCTCCTTCAACATGATGAATTACAGGAATGAGAACCCTCTGTGGATGTTGTATTGGTAGCTGACTAGGCGTAGTTGGAAAAAAGTATTCCCAGAATGGGCCCAGGCACCACCAAAGGAAATAATTCTAGGGATAGGATGCCAACTGAATGCGCCCGAATGCCCTAGGAACCCAATCGTTTAGGAAAAAAACTAAGGCCTCCTACGAAACTCGCGCACACTAGCTTAGTAATCAGTCAGTTAATACAGATCGTTTGGACATCAGACCAGATACCGGACGCCGGTCTGGATCAGGTATCAACCGATCCGTATAGGGTATCGCGAGAAACAGAGGTATCATCTAAGTCTCGAGTACCACAGTGTAATTGTGCAGATACTTGTCAGCGCCACAGAAAGTCAAAATAGTATTAAGAAGGCAGATAAGAAGTATCGACACAGCCTCAAACACTTCTCATTTTGCCTGCCTGTGGAGGGCTATGGTGGCCTCGTTCGAAACTGCTGCACACCTGAGGGCCTGGCAGGCTCACTCCTTCCAATTGATTGACAGTTTGGCGACAATCCTCTTCTAGAGAGCGTTGAGAGCTGCGCAATGAGTATATCGGACACCAGATCACCCTCCCTGACTTCTGCTAGCACGCACATCGGCGCAGGCAGGATAGACCCTAGGAAGAATTTCGAACTGTACGAAGCTGTTCACCAGTTGGCTCAATCCTCCTATAATAATCTGCGGTAGAACCTAGATACTCTTCTCAAAGTTTGAATCCAATTGTGGAACTCGAAGCCATACAGGTAACGCAGGTTAAATACTGAAATCCATGCATGCGTCGAAATTCAACTGTTTACTGGTATTTTCAATGTAATTATGATTCAGATTACAAAGTAGATTACGGCTGGCTCAAGTCCACGGACAAAAAACCACAATACCACTCATATGCGTACAGTAAACTTTGGACAAAAACTGAAAACTCCTGTTCGGAGTTCGCTCAGCAATTGCGAAGTTTGAATACATAATCAAGGGCTCCAAAGGGACTTAGAAGCGACACGGCAAGAGACAGTCCGTGGAGTACAACGCCAGACTCCAGATGGCAGCGAAAGCATCTTACCAGTGGTTAAATTATAGTAGTACACCGTCTGGCAAGCGGGGGCAGAGCGGGCAATGCTAACAAAGAAGGTCCAACATGCAATGTCAGAGCGCGAGGCAGGGGGATGGATAAAACAACATAGGGGGTGCAGAGCAGCGTTGGGGAGTGGGGGAAGGGGAGGAGGTGCACAGCCTGGGGAGAGCGTACGTGAGAGGATAACAGAAGGCACAACACCCGATAGAAGAAGTGGCCAATCAAATCTCGGCACGAAGCGAAAGCAGCCGGAAGCTGATTAACCGGGGGGGTGAGAGTGAGTAATATGATGAAAAGTAAGTTAGTCATGCCTGAGCAGTAGGCCTGCTGAAAAAGCCTGTGAGTTATATGTACATAGGGCGTGCGTGAAGGAAGGGACAACACTGCACTTGAGCCGAATGCCGGCTGACTTGTTAGAAGTATATGCACACAGGGAGGGCAAAGGCGTTACATCCTTTTTTAAGAAGGGAGTGCAGTGAGGACAAGCCACCACGCATTGAACATAGGCAAGTGTGGGGCGGTGATTGCCAATGGGTTGGGGAACCGGGGAGGGGGGAGAGAGTATGGCTTCTAGGATTGACGGACAACGCAAGAGTCCTCTGGCCGCGAATCAAAAAGGCGGTTGGCGTTTTTGCGGAATGGTGGCCGTGGACCCGGTCCGTAGTACTTTTCGGCGATAAAGTATCGTACCTCCAGCTGAAAGAGGCAAAGGAGATTAAAAATAAGCCAATTATGGGGCTGGGTAGAAACAAAGAGCAACCCGAATTCTATGACTACCGGAAGGTATCACTGATCGCCAATCCTGTCACGCCCTATGGAAACTATCTCTAAGCGTAAAGTTACGGAACAAGCACGGTTTCACAAAATTATAACGTTTCAGGTGAGCAAAAAAGACTTCGAGCAGAAATTCATAAAACGCAGGGTATTATTCGTGTATCTAACACCACATTGAAAAGCACCGAAGGGGTGCGACAACACTAGTCGAGCAAAAAAAAACGACGTGAGAAGGATTAAACGTTCTGACGGTATTTACGCAGCCTCAAGTGGTAATCTTGAAGGAGCACACGGATCATTCGTCATCCGTGCTGAAATACTGCTCACCTCTCCAGCTCCGTGTTTAGCAGGGGTTTGTATGAAACAGATTTCGCGGCAGTAGATTATTACCGAGACACCTGTGCAGAAACCGAATATGTGCATAAAGAAAGGCTTCTTGAAGGGCAAATGTATTCTATCGTCGGGCCGATCGGAGCGTGTCGCGCCCAAATAAGTTGCCGATACAAGCAAAACTACAAGTCCCGGGAAGTAATTGAGAAGCAGACGCCTTATTTTTCTCAATTAATTTCTGGGACTCTCAGTTTCGGTTGTAACAGCTAAACCTAAATTTATGTCAGTTCATATAGATTTGAGTGCTGGCTTCCACACCGAGAACCTATCCAGACATCAGAACGGTAAAAAAATTATTTATTAGACAGTAGGCGGCGTAACCCATCATATCTTCACCGCAATTCTGAAATACGATTTCTCTCAATGTCACTTATGTGGGATTATAACATTAGTCGACGTGCAGCATAAGGTCAAGATGTTTGTCACGCCAGAATGCTCGGACGTCCGTAAAAATCACACCTCCTAAAAATGACTACCCAATTACTTTGAAGTTTTCCACGGATTTTCGATTGCCCTACAAATTCAGAAAGCATGCAAAAAAATACTCTTTACCGAAATCATTCGACTAGTTTGTGATTGTGTAAGTAATTAGGACCGTGAAATATCTGCTCGAACAGCATCGCACCTGTCTGTTTACTATGGGTCCCAAAGAAATCAGCAACTTGGCCTATATCCCGTGGGTAATTTGATGGACTCTACGAAACAGCCTGAAACCTAGAAGCTATTCTTTCTTTGAATATAAACTTCACTGCAAAACTAGCGCACGACTTGACATATTTAGTGTATGCACTCTCCAGAATATGCGACAAATTATAAGGCCATCGAAAATAAGTGGTCGAAATTGAAACTACTTAAGTAGTCATTTATTCAACGGGTAGTTTTTCCAGGCGGTCGAAAAGAAGCTGATTCAAAAGCCGGTATTTGGGAGTGACTAACATATCTTGAAATCATGCTGGGTCACCTAAGACATCCTTTAAACTCGACATCACGTTTTATGAGATGCCTCACCTACTGTACTCGCTGCGGAGAAAATCGAAACTGAGAGTTTAAAATGGACGATATTTAATCTCTCCAGTTGGACATTTTTGAGACGTCTGTTCGGATATATGTTGTGTACGCTAGGACACACCAGTTGGCTGAAACCAATCACAGTTAAAGCTTGTACAGATACGCGTTCTCTGCATCTCTGCATGACCCCGTAGAGACGGACAGCGCTCCAGAAGTTTGTATGTGATATCTAAATGGACATGTGTCATCTGCGTGCACTACCGCCATGAGTTCACGACCTTCCAAGCTTTCTTCCATGCAGATGCGCGCTCGATGTTCACTGGGATAGATGGCATTGTCCCCTATTCGCTAGTCCGGAGTTCATGCAAACCGGTAGAAGTGGATTTTCCAGTTTGGTCAAAATGGACATCAGAACACGCGGGATTTTACCGAACACCTCATTTCTATCGAAATAGCCAACGGCATGCTTGGGTGCGCAAAATAGTAGGTGCTGTAATATTTTACCTGTATTAGATGTTTTGTTGCGCTTCGTCTTTCGACAAGCTCTGATGCATATTTCCCACGAGGAAGAGTTCACCAGGTTCTTTGTTTTGCGTCTGGGCGGCGACCATGGCGTGGGAAATTCTTGTTCATCGGCGCACAAAGTTAAGCCAGTTAATTTGAAAACGCATTTTATTTTGGTCAAAAAGTTCCTTTTTTACAGCAGACGGTTAATCTCATAATGGTAAACAAAGGTAATGAATAATCCGTCAGTCTTTCGATGTGCGAGGACACCTATCGGAAGGTGTCCATAAAGCTCCATTTCGAAGGTAAATTTAAACCTTGAAAAAATTAGATCTAATGCAGAATTTCTAGTTGACCCTTTTTGACGAAGCAAATGCATCAACTAAATGGTACGGCCGAAAGTTTGGATTAAGCACGGGTAGTACCGGAGCTTTTAATGGCAGAATTATATCCCACGCCATAAATCCAGATATTGGTTGTAGACGAACGGTGTAGACGAACGAAGTAATGTAATAACAAAATGCGTTTACGGTAAAAGTGGGTTTTTAAAGGGCTATCGTCAGAGTGGGTCATACAGATGGTCGACGTACAAAGCACAAATTAAAACTCGAACACGAACCGTATTTACGAGCACTAAAAACCTACGTACATAAGCATGTCCGCCTGGATGGCGACTTTAATGGCGGAAAAGTTGCAGAGCCTGCTGTGCGAAGAGCATCCTTCAGCAAAGGCCTCGACTCTCGCTTGCGAAAGTGGTCTTTTGAGCCAGCACCAATTAGAAAACTGCCATAAACGGCCACCCAACATGTGGAGCCTCTCAGGCTAGAGCGAAAAGGGAGACGACTGTCAGTTCTGACGGGCCTGTGAACAGTGGCTTTGTGGGGTGGGGAACGGCATCCAACGAAAGCTGACACACCACTCTCTCCCCCCCCCCCCCCCCATCAAAGTACGGCCACTGTCCAACGGGTCGAGAGGTTATTCTCGGCACAAGCAGAGGGAGAGGTCAGAGCCGGGAAAATCTTGCAGAGGATAGCAAACGCACACGCACACACACACACACACACACACACAGGCAAAAGTATAACGCCGTCGAAAATGTCAGAGGAGAGGTTAATATAAAACAGCACAAAAAGCCGAGGCGCAAACAGCAATTCAGCTCGCCATTGGTGGTGCGACCGAAAACGCCTCGAGGGTGATGCTAGTTTTGGAGGGCAAGACGGCATATCAACCGATCCGGTGAAGGGCTGCGTCAAGCTGCTTCGAGTGAATACTTTTAACATCTTTTCACTTCTTCCGGATATGGGGGGGGGGGCATGGGACCAGAGAGCAAACGGTCAACAGATATGTGGGTGCGAGAGGACGAATCAGACAGTGACGGCAGCTGTCGAACGGTGAACAATGGTCTTTCTACCGATAGGTGGGAAGGGGAAGGGCTACTTTTACCAAGGTTCTGTCCTTCAAGAGGACGATGAGGTGAACACACAAAAGGGGGTGTGTGAATATGATCGCATTGATGTTCGGAAAAACGGACTTTTGTTCCAAGGGTTTCAAGAGGAAAGTCGGGAAAACGGGATCTGTTTGATTGCCGGGAATCCCACAAGTTCACGCGGCAAGGCCTGCTGTGACCATGCGGCGGCCGGATACCCATCCGAGGAATCAGCTACCAGATAAGCAAGACATGGTGAATATTGCAAACAATATATTGACGTTTTGCCCGACTCTAAGCACACTCCTGGAGCCTCGATCTAGTGTATCGGGGGTGGCGATGGTAGTGGAGACGTTCGCCTTTGAGTTTAGAAGCCTCGGTGAGTCAAGACTAGATCTTGCCCTTCGAGATTAATGGCGTTGCGGAGGGTCGATTTGCTGCCTGGCTGATCGCATTGCTAGAAATTAGGTTAACTTCCCCCAGTCGGGTGGTGGATAGCTGATGCATGGTTGGCAGAGAGCGAAACCTGAAGAAATACGATAATGAGTTGGGTCTAATTGCTGGATTGCATTATAGGGCAAAATCTCCCTCTGTGTCAGGAGGCCATCCTAACCAGATGTCAGTCCGGAAAATTCAGTACAAAATTCCAGTAGAATAGAGGCGAATGTTCGCATTCCAGGTGTGTGTATAAGTAAAGGAGACGAAAAAGAAGAAAAAAAAGAAGAGGAGGAGGAAGAAGATTGTCCGCTCGCCTTAACCAAGGCTTTATTTCTCTGAACTTTCGAACTCTTATTGGAGTCCATCGTCAGCGATAAAAGCGGCCACAAAAACCAGCAACAATCATGTGGGGCCAATTAGACACCAGTGACGCCAGTCTGGAGGTGACTGCGCAGGGTTCTGTATGCTGGTGCCAGTAAGAGTTTGAAAACTCAGATGAATAAAGCCATGATTCCGGCGAGCAAAAAACCTTCTTCTTAACTTATCCAGTGGAATCATAAGCAAAGTTTAATTAGGATAAATTTACGGAAACCCACATCTTAGGGTGGAATTTTCTTAAACTCGGCAAACTTACACAGGTTCCACTGTTCTACGATTTCCCACGCTCAATATATTTGACGAAAGGGCAACGAATTCTAGTGCGATCCTGCTAGCCCTCACGAACACAATGGGTAGGTTTGAGTCAAACGCTAGGTTGGTCTGGATAGATGGGTGTGTAATAAGGTGGAATTCAGTGCTGAAAAAAAAACAGTTCATCTGAACGAAGACATTGGACACCTATTACACGCCTACTTAGCGATTGTGTTTGTTAGTAGGCTCGTAAAAGCATTCGCTGCCGAAGACAGTTACCGCATGCTATTAGGTAGGAAGTAAACTGATTTGGAGAGGAACAAACTTGACCTTCTCCAGACGTCGGCTGAAGGATGGTTCAAGCCCAACTGACAGACTAAAAGCCGCCCATTAATCGTGCTGCCAGTGGGGAAATGAGCAAGATTTGCACGAGACTGCAAAACGTCGAGTCAGTTCGGGTCGCATTACTGCAATCGAGGTCAGGGTAGAGGGGTGAGATGGGGTGGGTGGAGAAGGCGGAGAGCAGACATACCACATCGTCGTTGTCGTCGTTAGCTTCCTCCTTTTCGCCACCCGAGACTCCATTCACAGCACCCGTCCAGGAAGTCGGGGCTGGAACAGAGAGCGGACCGTTGGCAGAAGTATGTCCATTGGAGCTGGTTTCCAGTCCTGCCGGTTGACCCGAAGTGAACGCATTAGGTGCGACGAAGGCATCAGGCTGCTGGATTTGCGCTTCCTCAGTGACGCACGCAGTCAGCTGCATATTGCGATGACTCGGCTTCCGGCGCAAGTTCTCCCCTGTGGTCGACGTCGGCCGACTTCGGGAGGCATTTTCATTGCCGTTGTCGCCCAGAGAGGATCGAGACATCTTATGAGCGTTGCGAGGAGTGTCTGGAGGGAAAAGGAGCACGGAGGAAGCAACTGTTAAACAAGCAAATAACGAGGTGGGTGGGGAGGCGCAAATCGGAGTAACCAAAGCACGCTTTGTGCCCCATATTACCCTGTCTCTGAAGGTGGGTTCGAGAGAGAATCCGAAGCGTCAGGCTAATGAAGCTCTTGTTACAGTTATGGTGTCTCCTCGTCATAGTAACACAACGTTCCAGCCAGTCCGATACGTGAGATAAAGTATCTGCATTAAAGAGGCGGTGAGTATGGATGGGGGTCAAACAGTATTCCTTTAGTGGCAGCAGCTACCTGTAGGGGAAGGCGAACGGCGTGCGACATGCAGTCTTGACATCGTGTCACTGTGTCAATCAGTTGGCCTGGGGTCGGCTACTCAGCACAGACGGGAGGGGGGGGGTAATCGGCTCTACACAAGCAAAGGCGACGTGAAAACATCCGAGACGGTAGTAGCCGTGGCTTGGTGAGCTATCAAACGGCCCAACCACTCAGCCCATCTGAGGGGTCCGGCTGCGAGGGCTGTTTCCTAAAACGTGGCCTACGGGGTCCCTCTCATTCATGTGAAGCCCAAAGCCCCCATCTTCTCTGAAGCGTAGTGCCTGTTCAGCCAAGGGCCAGGTCGCGCATGTGTGCATGGGCCATTAGGCTTCGCTAGTCACTGCTTTCACTTCTACCCTAAGCTGTCTCGGCGTGGTGTTGCTACTGAATGATGTGGGCGTGGAAAGAGATTGAGACAGATAAAATGTAAGGTACAACTACACTCCCCAGGACGGGGATCGTTCTCGGGAAGGGGGAGGGGGGAGCAAGACCAGTCAAACACTTGTCACAGTTTTTAAATCCAGCCAAACAGATCACACTCCGAAGACTCAACTCCAAGTGCTCAAATTAATTTCTGACGAACTTGCCACGTTCGTTTCACTTCCTCGTGCTCCCCACTCGGGTCAAGTTCCAGTGTCAGAGGGCGCGTGCCACTTACGAGCATGCAACTCTGCTTGATACTTGAAGACTTAACTGGAGAGCGCTTTCGTCACAGAGACGTGTATTAACATGTTCAAAACCGAATACTGCCAATCTTAGAGCCTAACCAAGAACAGTGTATCCAAAGGCGCTCCATGCAGTCGGGTTTGAACTTGAGAGCGCACCTATCGCCAGGTTCTCCAACTGGAGTTGCCGGGGGGCGGAGAGGAGTAATCCTAGAAATATCGCGATGATCAGTCCTGGGAGCAAGATGTAACGAAATCCACCTGTCCGCCTGAATCCGATGTCGCCACACCAAAAACTAACTGGTCTATTGGCCACCAGAAGAGCCGTGGTCTGACTGGCGACACTGGAGGATAGCAGCATCAGAAGGAATATCGTTGGAAGATGAACTCGTTGCGGGAGGACTAACCTGGCGCGCATGATGAGGCGCTCCTGAGTATAGGCACGCAGTGAGATTAACGAGGATTGCAACCAGACCTAGTATGTCTCGATCCAACTGGGCTGAAGTTCTACAGATTCGGAATGATGTAAAAACAGTTGGGAGATGTTCCCCTACTGCCACCTGGCGACCGCATGACTACTGAGTAAATGGACACAAGAAAGCAAACCTGTCACTGAAGAAACTCAAGATCTCAGTCGAAACGAGGTGGCGCAATATGCTGCTGCTACGGCCGGCTCCACACCGAGTCAAGAACGCCCGCAACAAGCTTACGAACAACACTGAGAGGAAACATTAGCAAGGAACAAGACGATGGCTGTCCAGCTGAAAAAAAAGTAGATGCGATGATCCATATATCCGCGAGTGGCAATAATAGAAAGAGCTGCTTTGACGATGCCTGCGGAAAATGCGGATGAGACTGTTGAGTACGCCCTCGCGGTAGGCCCTTGCCTCCAAAACATCATGGTGTACGTGATACAAGCTCAAACTACCAAAAGACGCCCGGTATCTGTGAAGAATGATGAAACTTTGGCGATACTGTAAATTAGCCTAATACATTTCAGTCTGCGTCATTCAGCACGCAGCCTTATCCTTGATAAGAGACCGCCTACTTCTAATAAAACGATGAACGTCTTGAAGGAGGACGGTGTGGTGGTGGTGGAGAAGGAGGAGGAGGATAACTATTTAACTTACCGGAGTAACAAAGTTCCTGAGCTTGCTGATCGACAAACATTTACGTGGTTCTAAGAAAACGATCGCAGTACTGGCGGAAACCCTTAATCGAGTCCGAATGACAAACAGAATTAGCTGCGGATGTATCACCAATGTTTCTACGCGGTATCGCCCATACTGGGGGCTGTGGTTAAGAGAAGAGTGGTCGGTGAGAGCACTTACCGGGGGAGGAGGCATCCAGACGTATCATGCCGGAGTTTCGGAGGCCGGTGGGAGGACTGAGGAACCAGTCGGATCTCTTTTGCAGTCGTTCGAGCTGACGCCGCTTGACGGAGTTGAAGCATACACCACTAGCTAGCAGCTGGTAGGGGGTTTTGCAGGGAGCGGGAGGGGAATGAGAGAAGCAAACGAAATAAAAAGTCTGCAAGAAAATGAACCAAAAGTGGAGCAGAACCTGTGCATTACACGGACGGTTTACCATTTCCGCGAAGTTTTGTTAACGGCACTAAGCTAAAGGGACAAAAAACTGGCGAAAACACCAAGCTAGGGGAGAAGAGAAAGGAGGTAGTTGGGGCACACATTTTCACCGTAGAAATAGTGCGTAAGTGTTAATTTTCGGCCAACAGTTGAACGACATGAATCAGAGAATCCGCGATTCCCTTACTTTGAGCAGATAATTTGAAAAAAACATGATGTTTGACTAAGTTAGTGGAAAAAAATTATGTTTTTTGCTTACTTATTCTCCAAAATGCATGTGAATATCTGCGGGCATCAATAATCAATAGAATAACACATACTACTCAAGAAATCAGTTTTTAGCAAATGCTGTGTATGCAGGCAGCCAAAAGACGTGCACTTGAAAGCCGGCATTCTGGCGTGCCCGAGGTATCATGGGATGGTTTCACACGATTATTGAAACTACAAGCCCACGTAAGTTATCTTTTCCTAATCGAAAACGCATTTCAGAATTTCGATTAAGATTTCATGAGATCAGTCGTTGACTGTATTTGGGTTTACCCACAGTTATGCTTTATTAATTTCGACATCCTTACGGAAGCTGCTTGCAGATCATCGTCGTACAGATTTCGGAAGAAACGAAGGAGGACCAGCAGTGTGTTTCAGAGGTGGACACCCGAAGCCTGTACTGCGCCTCGCATAGGTCGAAAGCGACGCACGTAAAGTCAGATTTTTAGGTTCCGCGCCCCGGAACTCAAGCATGGTGGTGCAGCCTAAAAACCCGATTGCACAGATGGATATGGCGGAACAGACTGTATATCATCCTAACCGAGGGCCCTTACCCCTGCTCATCCTCATGGGTCAGCGGCTATACGCGGACCTCACCGGATACCTTGAAGCCGGTAATGACAGTGTGGAAAGCAGCACCAACACAACAAGACTACTGTTAGCATAGCTGCAAAAGGCTCATAGGAACGCCAATCCTGATAGACAAATGTGTCAAATGTGGCGGAACACCAGCTTGATCTAAACCTCTATTTCCATCACCTGGACACTGTACGTCGTGTTTCGGAGGGTCACGTGCGAGGTTACACATTAACACGTTAGCAATTGTAGTCGTGGTTTTTGTTTACTACCTAGTAATTTACAGCGCTGTCACTCAGACAAACTGGCATTTTTTAACGACCGACTTCGCGTTATTTGCGCAGCGCACTCATCGATTGCTGTGCACAGGCTGTGTGTAACTGCATGTTGCATTTTGGCACAGATACGCAGCACCCTGTCGCTGGAAGAACAAAAGCGACCATCAAGCTGTGGTTAGTCGTACAGCCGTCGGGTGCGCTATCACCTCGACCTGGAAGGCATACTAACGCAAGGCACCTTCAAAGTCTTAAGAGGGGATTCCCTGCGCAGTGTATGTTGCGAAAATTCACCAATCATGTAACGCACGGCTCTCCATGCAGAGTAGGGAAAACGTTCGCGCACTCCTAAAAAAGGCGTTGTAGTTCGACAATGCGTGCTCCATTATCAGATTAAAAAAACAGGTGGTGATCAATGGTGTTGTGTTGCTGCAGTAACCAAGTATAGACGGGAATACACTGGGGAATTCAGACGGCTGGATGGCCGTGTGAAGGCGACTAACCAGTTACTTCCTTCATACTCCCCCCTCCCCGCCCAGCCAATGAGATGCGTGCAGACAGTAAGTACTAGGGGCGTAGCCATTTAATGAAGGACAGAGGCGTAGAGAGAGCGACCGCGGTAACGCATTTTTTGAACCACAGTTTAGCTCACAGCCCGCGCGGAGACCAGAGCAGTCTGATTTGGCTAAGTAGTGGATTGCAAAGGCGTGGGAACAAATGGTAGTTAACGAATACGAGCTCTGACGCCAAGTGAATGCGACAGTGAGAGAAGCGGCACAGGTATCAACTGGATGCTGAAAAGCCCTTTGGTGTTAGCGTGGTAGATGTGCATTAGCAGCAAGCACGTACCCCCTCGCTTAGTTCAATATCTAGCCATAGCCTTCTTTCAGTGGTTCGGGCACGAGTGGCAGAAGTCTACCTGTCGATGCCAGTGGCGGGAAGATGAAGGAGGGCTCCACGCCGAAGTCCAACGGCCGACCGAGAAGTTTGTGTTTATTTCCCCACCACTATTTCGAGATCCTAGGCCACTCCTCGGTTGAAGAAAACAAACTGTCACGACCGTGCTTAAACTATAGCGTGTTTACTCATTCTACTCTCGCGACTGATGTGGAATGGTTAGGTATTGGATGCTTTTCCAGTAAGGAGGTTTACGCGTCCGAAAGGAATTTGTGATCCTGAACAATAGTTTTTCGATCGTCCCGTTGTTGTTTAAGGAATTTTTGACATCGATAGTCATCCGGTCTTAGAACTTACGCCTGGTTAAAGGTGGTCAAAGCTGTGCTTAGCCAAAGACAAAACCTGTGGGATTTTAGCTCGTTCGAACCCGGGCCCTAACGTAGGACGTGGGTGGGCAAAAAGAAGGCTGACCTCGAGCGAATCACTGATCCCCCCACCCCCAGTCTGACTTAACTTTGCTGTCAACCGACTGCAACAAAAATGACCACTCGGCTGCACGGAATCGGTCGAATCAGTTAAGATGAGCGTCATTCCAAGCACAAGTTAAGAGGTCAATCCTAATACGTCAAGATTAACCAAGCTATAGCGTGTGTGTGAGAGAGAAGATACAATTGGTTCATGGAGTCCCGCAAGCATTGAAATTCTCGCAATGTGCGCGAGAACACAGGAGTTTATTGCGTAAGGCTCGGCAGCCCAAATTCTGATACGAGCCGGATTCTAGTCAGGATGACGTGTCCAGCCTACATTTCATACCGCTCTCCCTCTCCCACACCACGTTTTGTAGGCGAGAGTGAATCAGAATGACTAGGCGGAATTATGCGAAATGTTTCAAAAGCATTTCTAGCTCGCATACGTTACCAGAGTAGATTCCTCTGGCGGATATGCATATCACAGTCGGCAGCCCTCTGATCTACGCAAAGCAAGTAATTTGTCGGTTCCTCTGTAGGCCTAGCGTTACCATACAAGGGCGCGCGCACACACACATATATGGACAGAATAGTAGAACCCGTTAGAGTTGCCGACGCGAACGCCTGTACTTTTTTTTAAAAAATTGCATCGCCTAATGGGCATAAATAGGGTCGAGTTCGCAGGATATCTCTACCGTGGCAAAGATAGGCAGAAGCGTATGTAGTGAGGTCTTGATTTGTGAAAATTAAAGTCTAGCCGATTTGCTAAGTTTCAATGCACCGAAGGAGGTGAGGGGGGCAGAGTGACTGCAACATTAGCGAGGGAATGTGATATCCTCGCCCACACAATCCACTCGTCAAAATGCACATACGCGCGCACTGGATATGGGTAACTGGAAGCTGAGTGCAATTGCGTAATACCCTGGTAAGATACCATGCCTACGAGACGATGTCCAGGGTCTAAAGGGCGGCAGAAGAGAAGCCGGCAAAGGCAAACAGTGGGAGACTGCATTGTGCGCGTAAATTGGACAATTTAAAGCAAACAGGTAAAAAAGAAAGAAATCATGAGTCTGCAAGGTAGCGAAGACACAAATAGGAGGCAGGAAGTATTAGCATTAGGATGGAGGTGGAGGAGGAGGGTGGAGGAGGATGACGGGAGGAGGCGGCGAAGAGGAGGAGGGAGGAGGAAGAGTAGGAGGAAGTAAGGGTAGGAGGGATAAGAACGAAGAGGAGGGAGGAGCAGCAGCAGCAGCAGCAGAAGGCAGTAAACGTGAGCTCACCTGGGAGTTTGCATCGAGGTCTGAGAAATCGTCAACTTCAGAGAAGGAGTTGCAAGTGGAGGACTTGGAAAACGGTGCAGTGCCCGACGTCAGTGTGGGCAAATGGGAAGGCGAGGCACCGGCCGGGCATCTAAATTGCCGATCGTTTTCTGTTCGGCAGTAGGCATCTGGAGTGGCCGTTATGCGAGTGCGCTTCTCGGAGTATTGCTGTACACGATCGACCCGGTGAAATCGCGTATCTGCGGCGTCTTCTGAAGAGAGAAGATGGAAGTGGGCAGGATAAAAAAAACAACGAAATAAACACTGGATTTGTGTTTTTAAACCTATACAGACTTTCGAACAGTGTACAGTTCAATCACCTGCTTTAGCGGGTGAGGAAAGATGTAAAAAACAAGAAGTTCTTGAGTTACCTGGTTTTTTTAGTGGCGTACTCGAAAAGAGGACTGTTCAACCACATATGCGATAACGATGGAACCAACCAATAACTCAGGTGGCACAAAAGAGACAAAGGAAACTCAGTGAATTTGACTTCGGAGTGGAAGCACAAAAGCCGGACCAATTGAAAACACTGGCTCCGTACTACCTCTCCCTGATTTCGTCCGTCGGTCACCTAAGTTGCCATTTAGCTCTGTTTGATGCCGGTTCAGGTTTGTTTTCTTTTACGCCGATCCGGGAGGTCGATTCCCTTGCCCTTCGCCCGTGGGAAAATTTTCCGTTTCTCTTTAATCCCACGGGTTCCACTTAGCCAAGTTACAGTCGGTAAGTGGGTTTTAATTACCCCTACATTCTTCATTTACTTTTACAAATGTTTTGTGCTTCCTCGTTCTGCCCTGCCCATAAAACCCCTTTTACCACGGTGCCCGTAAGCCAGTTGACCTTGCTTGCAATGTTCTCAGTGGGTCTGGTTATTGTGCTTCAACCGAATTCGGTAATCTCGTCCCTCTCCCATTCAAAGTTTCACTAACAGTTTCAATCTTCCAGTCTATTCTTCGGGTCGTAGCTTACTCCTTTTACACCCCCCCGGGGATGCACCAAAAAGAATATGCTGGAAAAAACCAAATTTAGCTTGCTGCGTACATGGGTCAGCGTCGTGTACGTGTCCGTGCACCTGTTCGTCGGCCTGGTTTTGACAGAGAGTGATTTCCCTCTACGCATGCTGTAATTTGCGCAGAAATTTGCATCCAGCCTAGGCCAGGGCGGTAGGGGAGGCACCCTAGTGCCTTTTGGTCGACAGAACGTGTAAACCTCGTAGCGTCAGGGCGGTCTGTAAGCCCTCGATGGTGGTTAGTGAGAATACAGAAGGCTGTGGCCTTTTTGAGTCGAAAAAGTTATGATTCCCCCAGCAGCTGAATAGAAATACTCTTCACGGCGACGTCTCCAAAGGACCAGCCGTAGATTTGCATCGCCTCTACGATGGCGGTGATCACGGTGAGAAGGGCAGCTGTAGTAGTGGTGACATTAATCGGGAAAACTGAAGTACTCGAACCATCCATTCACGTGACTGGCATATGGACGTCCCAGGAGAGTTTCCCAGTCAATTCTGGGAAATATAATAGCCCTCAGAAAAATCCTCTGATGAGCAAAACGTCAACAAAGTCATGACGCTGGTGATGGGGCTCGATAGTGAGTCCCTAAAGCACAACGGGACACGTATATCCCGCAACGTGATCGGTGAGCGCCACACTACAATTGTTAATATACCCGACCACAACCGGCAGGTCAGCGAGACCTTGGCTCAATGGTTAGGGCCTTGAACCTCTGGGGTTTCAAAGGTTGCGGTTCGATGTGGTTGGCTGAGGACGGCTGATAAGCCTGAAATTGCAATTGCAGTCTCCAGTTTTTGGAGGTAATGGTCCCCTGCCTAAAAGACTAGCCGATCTACAGGCGCTGACGGGGCCCGTTAGTCGTAAAGCACGATAGAAGGGGTACTTAGCATAACGTGATCGGCGAGTGTCCCTTTAGTATAACCATACTCACCAACCTCGCGCCCACTCCTGTTAACTGACATGTGAGCGAACTCCGAGAAAGATAATAGGCCTCAGAAAAAGCCCTAGTTAAAGACGCACTCGGCCCCTTTTAGATTCCTTTGTCTGGAAGATGTTTTTTTGAAGGGGAATGAT
Organism: Schistocephalus solidus; assembly: GCA_017591395.1. Lineage (NCBI taxonomy): Eukaryota > Metazoa > Platyhelminthes > Cestoda > Diphyllobothriidea > Diphyllobothriidae > Schistocephalus > Schistocephalus solidus. The sequence continues at coordinate 51,097 of WEDG01004970.1, read as the reverse complement.
AGAGACAGTCCTTGCATTCGAGCCTTTTGAATACATTTTGGTGAAAGAATACGCCAGTAAGCAGTGCCTGAGTACTTTCGTACGTCGAAATCTGCCGGTTTACTGATTGAGCTGTCTGTTCAGGAACTCCCCCCAACGATGTACGGTTCAAAATGCATGAAAACTGTAAACTCTAACAAGTCTTGCAATCTTCTCACCATCGCGGAAGCTGAATGTGTGCTTTAACGTGACAGCTTAGCTCGGGCGGACAGGTGAGCATGAAACGAGGGCAACGTGATCATTCAAAGATGGCCGCTGGGCATGTATAGTGTAGAAAAACAAGCAAACCCATCCAGCAAAAATTCTATTTGGCAAGTTCAGCTTAGTCTTTTTTCTGCTCTCCGGTAGAAGTGCGTCAGTTTGAAGTACTTGCTGACGAGGGTGCAAGAACTAAACTGGCAACTACAGAGGGGGAGCGGTTGTGTTCTACGGAACTGAAACAGAAGGCCCACTAAGCGAATAGTTCATAAGAGCAACGAGCTTGAAGGCTTCTACGACTGTTTTGCATTCCCCACCGACTGGTAATCCGCCACTATCGCTCAATCCAACAAAGTGAGCTGCCGCCTCGCATAAATTTCCAATGGGTGGCAGCTTGCTAGAGGAAAGAAACGTCAGGAAGCGTAACTATTCACCCTTACTAAAGCAAACAGGGTTGACAAGAGAAGACTGGCTGAAGGCAGAGCACAATTCCAAAAGGTCAGCACGATTTTGCCCTCCGTGTCATTTCTCCATTTAATAGGCGACTGAAGAAGTAGCATCTTGTGACCAGTGTCCATACCAGCCCCTTGCTACTTCCCGTACACTCATTGCTTTTGGGTGAGCGAACAGCAGAAGTCCTATTTAGCGGCTTCAATTTAGACGGTCGAATGCGTTGTCCCAACCAGACAATTATAAATGCTCCTATTCACCCGGTAACAGCGTCCTATTGTGGCTGCTACGTTTCTTACTTCAATCCTGAATGTGATGCGGGTGGAAACTGGGCTGCAGGATGATGAGCTCTGCATCGGGTAGCAGCAACAATTAGGCAATCTCTGACGGACAATCCAAGGTTCAATCCTGCTTTTACACGCATGAGCGCTCGTGCGCGCTTTGATCAAACCGAATGAAGGTAAATGGATCTGAGAGGTGCCATTCACCACCAGGAAACTGCAGTAACGTTCGCCCAAGCAACCATTGCACGCAGATAAATGGATAGTGGCAAAACAACGAAAGCCACAGATGAATGGGTGGAGGTCTCTGTCGAGGGGAAACCAAGTTGGCTTAGGTTATCTTTATTGACAAACGCATCTGTTCAGTAGCCACACGGTGCGTCCAGGCGTCAGAGATATAAAGTGAAGGCTAACCGAGGGTCAGAAGCAGAAGCAGCAGCAGTCGTGGACTGGTATTGGTAGCGGTACCAGGGAGCAGATAGAGCTGAGGTCAGGCACGTTGAATTTTCCCTGCAAAAGCCGGCGAAACGCGATGGCAGCAATCTGATGCGGACGAAATTTCGCCGAAGAATAAAACCCTATGCCGATACTGGTACCCTAGCCTTATAAGGTGACTGAACAAGCGGGAGGGGAGATCCATTCTGATGCCTAGAGTTCGGTTAACTTTGCCCTACTTTTCAAGAATAGGAGTAAGATGAATTGCGATAACCTAAAAATGGCCTAAGTTCTACGGGCAGAACTGAAAAGGTCATTGCCGTAGTGTGATTCTCAGAAGGCTCCAACGCGTGTGTGTGTGTGTAGTTCAAACAGGCCCCAAGGTAAGAGGCCGCCATGTAAGTTAAATACTCTTTTATTAAATTTGCCTGCTCACTGTTTTGATTTCAGCAACCAAATAACCGAGAAACTGGAGGACCTGCATGCTCCAGATGATAACGATACCGTGGAGACACGATGGTGTCAACTGCGAAATGTCATCCAGTCCACCGCCCTCGATGTACTCGGACGCGCACACCGTCGACTACCAGGACTGGGTTTGACGACAATGACGCCGGCATCAGCAACTTACTCGCGGAGAAGAATAGACTACACAAAGCCTACATGGACCTTCGGACTGACGCCACCAAAGCAGCCTTTTTCAGATGCCGGCGCCTTGTACAACAACGGCTGCGGGAGATGCAGGATGCCTGGATGATCCGAAAGGCTGAAGAAATCCAGGGGTATGCGGACCGCAATGAAATGAAAAAACTTTTTCAAAGCCATCAAGGCCATCTACGGCCCGTGTATCAAGGGGTCCGCACCGCTGCTCAGCTCTGATGGGACAACACTGCTGACAGAGAAATCGCAAATTCTGAAGCGCTGGGCCGAGCACTTCAGAAGTGTCCTTTAATTGCTCATCAGCCATCTCCGATGCTGCCATTGACCGGCTCCTCAAGTGGACACGAACAATGACCTGGATCTGCCGCCTTCCCTACCAGAAACCATCCGCCGTGCAGCAGATTTCCAGCGGTAAAGCACCGGGATCCGACGCAATCCCACCGGAAGTCTACAAGCACGGTGGGCCCCGGCTGATGGCGAACTCGCCAACACTCTTCCAGGAGATGTGGCGCCAAGGACAAGTTCCTCAGGATTTCAAAGACGCGACCATAGTCCATCTCTACAAACGGAAGGGGAACCGGCAACTCTGTGATAATCACAGAGGCATCTCGTTGCTCAACATCGCCGGGAAGATCTTCGTCCGTATCCTTCTCAATCGTCTTTAACGGTCATCTAGAGCAGGGGGCCTGCTCCCCGGAAAAGCCAATGTGGCTTCCGCCGACACCGCGGGACAACCGATATGATCTTCGCCGCCCGCCAGCTACAGAGAGAAGTGTCAGGAGATGCGAACTCACCTTTACACTACCTTCGTGGATCTAACGAAAGCCTTTGACACGGTGAATCGTGACGGACTGTGGAAAGTCATGCAGAAATTTGGTTGTCCTGAGCGGTTCACGCACATGGTGCGTCAGCTTCATGACGGGATGACGGCGCGCGTCACTGACAACGGGACGGTATCCGAAGCATTCGCAGTGACCAACGGAGTAAAGCAGGGGCTGCGTACTGGCCCCCACCCTCTTCAGTCTCATGTTCTCGGCTATGCTGATGGACGCCTACCGTGATGAGCAGCCTGGTATTCGCATCATGCCTACAGAACTGACGGGCGCCTTCTCAACGTCGGCGTATGCAGGCTCCAACGCGCGTGTCTACGACTACAGTCCATGACTTGCTCTTCTGCGGACGACTGCGCCCTTAACACCGTGACGGAGGAGGACTACGCAAAGGAGCATGGACCTCTTTCGCCGAAGGCTGCGCCGATTTTGGATTAACAATCAGTACAGCCAAAACGGTTGTCATGCACCAGCCGCCACCCAGCGCGGAATACAATGCTCCTCGAATCAATGTCAACGGTGCTCAACTCAAAACGTGGAGACCTTCGCTTATCTAGGGAAGCACGATTTCGCGCAACACGAGAATCGATGACGAGGTTGCCCAACGGATTTCCAAAGCTAGTCAGGCCTTCGGCCGGCTGCAGGCCTCCGTGTGGAATCGCCACGGTATTCACCTGAACACCAAACTGAAGATGTACAAGGCCGTCGTCTTGTCGACACTCCTTTACGGAGCGGAAACCTGGACCGTCTACTCGAACCAAGCCAGGAAGCTGAATCACTTTCATCTCAGCTGCCTCCGCAGAATACTGAAGCTGAGATGGCAAGACAGGATACCGGACACGGAAGTCCTGGAGCGGGACCGGAATCCTCAGCATCCATGCCATGCTGAGGCAAGTGCAGCTGCGATGGAGCGGCCACTTGGTAAGAATGGACGACGAGCGACTACCCAAACGACTTTTCTACGGAGATGTCGCTACGGGTTCTCGTCGGCAGGGGGGTCAAAAACGACGCTGCAAGGACACTTTGAAGAAATCGCTGAAGCAACTGCAAATCAACTCGGCGACCTGGGAAGACCTCGCCCAGGATAGACCGGCATGGAGAAGATCAGTGAAGACTGGTTCAGCAATCTACGAGGCCAACCGGATCGCCGCCGCCAAGGCCAAAAGAGTGGCACGAAAGTCATCAGCGCCCCGCACCAACACCGCCAATGCCCAGGCCCTGCCAACATGCCCGCGCTGTCAACGCATCTTCCGCGCGCGAATCGGCCCGGTCGGACATCTTCGGACGCAATGCACCAACAATCCCACAATTCCAATTTCTACGTCAAATTCTGCCAGCCCTCATTCTGACTCCCCACCCTCACTCCTGACATCAATTCCATTACTCCCACCATCATAGAGACCACATCCATCTACTCATCGCCTGTTACCCCCACCACCGCAACCACCATTGCCTTCGCCTTCACTACTACCACCACAACCACCATCAGCGATGGGGAATCTCTCCTAAGCTGTGCTCAATGCGACCGCACATTCACCTCACGCATCGGCCTGGTCGGTCACTTGCGAATACATCGTACAGAGACCGGTGAGCCAGTGCCTGGAACACCATCACACAGCAGAGATCGTCGCCTCCACTGCCCTCACTGTACTCGCGCATTCACTCATCGCATGGGCCTATTCGGTCACATGCGCATCCATGACAGCGGAATTCACCACAATGCCGACAACACCGATACACCATTCACACCCTCCGCTCCTGCCATTCTTAGCGCCCCTGCCACCCCCACTACCATGAATGACATCGCCCCAGCCTCTACCGATTTCTCCTGCCCACACTGCGCCCGCAACTTCAACTCACGCATCGGCCTGGCCGGTCACCTGCGAATCCATCGCACGGAGGCTGGTGAACCAGTGCCTGGGGCTCCGACATATAGTCGACGCGCCCGCCTTCACTGACCCTCCTTGCTCCCGCACATTTACACACCGCATGGGCCTCTTAGGACACATGCACCTCCACGACAACCTCCGGTAAACCACCGGAGGCTAAGCTGCATCAGCACACACTACCTACACCAATACATCGACTACACCCTCACAATCACCATTTTACCAGAGTATATCACGGTTTCCTAGAAACCGTGGCTGGGAAGTCTGCCAATCTGACGCTTCCACTCAGACCACGCCGTCGGCTCAGTGTATGTGCTGTGTGTGTCGAGTGGCTGACCAGTGGACTGGGAGTCAGACGGCGATGGCTGCTCCATATCCCTGAGTTTGTGAATCCTGGTGTGCGTTATGGGGCCAGGTCGTGCTGTGCGCGCGAAGACGGGTACGCCGATCCGTCAGTTAATGCGCCCACTCCCACATCAGGCAACTGACCGGCTCGGACAGTAGTCTGACTGTGGGAGTGGGGAGAGTGAGGTCGACAGCCCAGTGCATATTCCTCACTATAAACAATCTGACGCGCTTGAAACTATCACGGTGCGCTAAAAGCCGTGGCTTGGAAGGTTGCCAACTGACGGGATAACTCGGACCGCGTGGTCAGCCCAATGTGTGTTTTTGTGTGGAGTGGCTGACTGGCGGACTGAGAGTCAGGTTGCATAGCTCCTTCTTAATGTGGCCTTTATGGCCCTCTCACTTCGTGGGATTCGAGCCAGGTGTGGTGGCACGCCCAGGGGCGGCTCCGGCCGCGCCAGCCACCTGCGCCCTCTCCCATCTCCGGTCTTCTTGACTCTGTCTTGACACCGGGCTCAGGTGGGGGAGGAGGAGAGAGTGCGGTAGCTGCAGCGCAAGGCTACTATCACTTAAAACTAATTCACGCGCAAGTCACCGTCCCTGCACCACCTGGTGTGGAGCATACGGTGGACCTCGTCGAAATCGACGGTCGAACTGTCAGTTCGAACAGGGAACCCAACCAAGTCGCGTTCCCAGGTGGGTGAAGATTCGTCAAACAAATATTCACATCACGGCGAATGTTTGAACTTAATCAGGGCTACGAACAACTGACGACCGTCTGCTTTGCTGACTTTAGTGCAGCGATCGGTCGTTAAACGTGTGCACAGGTAGTGCGAAAGGGAGCTATATAATGAGTTATAAATGTCGCTCTGAGCAAGGCCTGCCATCTCCCCAACAATGTTTAAATGGATCGGTCTGGCTTTCGACATAGTCGCATCTCGCTGTTACGAATCGCACTCAGTCTGGAAGGGTACTAGTTCCAAATATACGCAGGAAAGTCGTGCCAACGAAGAAGACAAGGGAGACTAGGCTGACCATCTCTGGCTTGTTAGGCGTTGTTGACTAGCCATGCACGACCTCAGGTCTGGAAGACCTGGGATTCGAGCCCCCAGCAGTATGACCGCCTGGCGAAAACAAATAGGTCAGAAATGGCCAGCCATGGCTTTGTCGGTATTTCTTTCCATGCACTAAATGATTCACCGACATTGCTGGTCGCTATGCGACTTCCCGCAATGGCTCAACGGGACGAGCACGTCAAGTAACCTTCGACCACAGTTAACTATATATTCGGGTCAAGCTGTTGTCAAGCCGAGAAAGGATGACATTTTCGCCCGGAACACCTATGCTCACAGGGACTCTTGCAAGCTCTCAACAGTGGTTATGGTTCCACTGCGAGACTTTCATTCCCATAGGTACTCGTGTGTACCTCATCAACCCAGCAGCTAATCAATTGGCGAGGTCGTAATTGCTGGACTATGTGGATGTAAAAATGGGTGAAAATCTGCGGTTGTCTTATAACGACCCTTGGAGTGAAGTACACTTCACACTCGATGGAACAGGGAAGTTGTTTATACTTGATGCCACTGTCCACCTGAAGATAGCAAAGGGTTCAAATCTTGATCTGATTCAACACAGCATGTCAAGACAAAGTGCTTCTTGGACCTACGATGTTTGGAATTCACAGTCAGGGAAGACATTGGATTGGGCTACCCAGGTCTCCTATCACAGATTGTCCCGCGAAATATCGCGTCGGGACCATAGACACGTAATAGAACTTTTAAGAACCATGCGGGCAGCACTGATCTGGGCAACGATGTCAACCTTGCTATGTCTGACAGCAACTTAACCCAGAGGGACAAGGAACCCACTACATCTTCAGGCTGAGTTATGTTGCTCGTAGGAAGCCTTCCGGTTGAAGGGAAGGTCAGCTTAAAACTTGACTCAAAACAGTCGGTTAGTCAGATAATTCTTGGAAATTGGGCACCCAGATTTGCGGTAGCAATAGTAGTAGTAGAAAGACGAAGCAGCAGTAGTAAGTAGTAGTAGTAGTAGTAGTAGTGGTAGCAGTAGTAGAAATAGTAGTAGCAGTAGAAGTAGTAGTAAGAGTAACAGTAGTAGTAAGAGTAGTAGTATTAGTATAAGTAGTACTATTAGTAGTAGTAGTAGTAGTAGTATAAGAAGTAGTAGTAGTAGTAGTATAAGTAGTAGTAGTAGTAGTAGTAGTAGCAAGCAGTAGTAGTAGTAGTAGTCATCGTAGTAGTAGTAGTAGTAGTAGTAATAGTAGTAGTAGTAGTAGTAGTAGTAGTAGAAGTAGTAGTAGTAGTAGTAGTAGTAGTAGTAGTAGTAGTAGTAGTAGTAGTAGTAGCAGTAGTAGTAGTAGTAGTAGTAGTAGTAGTAGTAGTAGTAGTAGAGATGTACACACCATAACATAATCGATTCCGGTTAGATCGGGCAAGATGGTAGTAAAACCGAGTACAGGTAAGTGAATGTACAAGCACTTTAATGGTAGCACTTTTAGCTACTGCAAAAAACGGACGGGTTTACCTGAACAGGCTAAATGCGGAGGCGTCAGAAGATTGGAATCAAGAAAGAAATTTTGTGATGTTGGCTGGAGGGTACCCAGAGGCGTTCGCATAGTGGAGCACCTTTGAACGTCTGGAGTGCCGTTGGAGACGCTAGCGGGGAAGGAGGTGGCGGACATATTTTGATCGAAACCTGATGAATTGTAGGAGGGGTCCACTTCAGTGAAGGTTGCCACCACGGGCTGATTCGCCGATTCGAAAACTTCCCGCGAGACCTCTGCGTCCAAAATGAAGCAAATGAGCACAGTAGATGGTCAACAGGTTAATAATATGCAAACAACATTTGCTAATTGGCGGGAATTCCTAAAGCTATGCTGTTCGTCACGCTGGAGGCAAACGTCACCAGTTGGTCAGAAGAGATTTCAATGTTCCGATTAGGTAAAAAACGCTTGAGCAAATTTCTAATCTCTAGGTATCAGTTAAGGTTGCAAAACGGAGATTAGGCAGCAGACACGACAGACGCCGGTCATGAGAAGAGCCGACTAGAAATACACTCAGTAGCGTTGACGGACATCTGAATATCGGCGTGCCCTGAAGAATATCGGGATGCTCAAACCACGGTGTCTGACAGCTTAGGTCTTTGCGGAAGGCAGAGGAAAACACCAGATAGGCCTCAACATGGACTGAAAGCCAGACAAGAGCCATAACGGACTACTGTGAGTTGTTTTAATCGTAGTTATCCGGTCGGAGTCAGCTAGGAAACGACTTCCCAACAGTCTGCACAGCGTTGAAACCGCCCGAACAAATAAATTACTCACATTGCTCGGGCGACGACACCAGAGATAAAGTGCCTGGTAATTTTCCACTGATTAAAAACAGTAATAAAAGTGGCTTTTATTCCAACAACTGGTGAGCATCGTCAGGGGAAAATCGAAAAGGCGATGGGATCGAACCCCAGCGCTTTACGCACAATCCTGTTTATAGTGCCAGTTAGTGGGAACGCTGAAGAAAATGATGATGATGATTTCGGAGAACACCACTGGCTAAATGTGTGCAAAGCTTTCAGTCAGATACTTGGGAATTAATAACCTCCGATGGACGGTACGACTGTAAGTACAACGAATCTCTATTAGCACGTAAATGCCGTCAGTCAGTGGCAGAAGCGAGGAAACGCGGACTTGCAAGTAATGAAGGTGATAAAAGGTAGTGACACCCGCACCTTACCAGGGAATATTTTTGAACATAAAAGTGCTATTCTGCCCTAACATGCATTTTGTTTAAAGGAAAAGATATTTCGAGATGCGAAAGAAAATTGAAACGAAAAGAAGGAAAAAGAATAACACGGAGGGGGGAATAGAAAGGGGGAGGAAAAAGAAAAGGAGACAGTACCGTCGTGTAGAAATGAAATGGTCGCCAGGGGGATATTTCGAAGTGCATAGGGCGCGCGTTTTTATAGTGACATGTACGGAAAATTCTTCTCGAGTGAGTTTACATTTACAAATGAAGCTTGCGACATGCGATCTGAGATTCCCAAATTCGTATTTAAATGCGCAGGCAAACGAGGCGGAGGCGGGTTAGGATGAGTAACGGAGTATGTGGGGGAAGCAGAGAAATTAAATAGGCGGAAGAACATGACCGATAAAGACAAGGCAGACTGAAATGGCTATTTCTGGCTTATTAACTGTCCTCAGCCAGTCATACCCAAGCCCAGGTTTTTACAACTCTTGAGGCCCAAGTCAGCAACCTCTTGATTAGAATTTTAACATTCTAACCATTGAGCCACAGGGTCGTTGTCCTATCGATTGCGATTGCGTGTATTAACAAGGGTAGAGGGACGCTCCGCGATTGTGTTCATATGTCCAATCGGAACCGACCGGACAAAGAGCTAGTGGTTCAATTGTTAGGACGTTTAACCAACAGGTTGCGGGTTCGTGCTTCAGGAGCTGGTTATGGATTGCTGGTGACGAAATGGCCGGAATGGCCATTCCAGCCTTCCTTGTCTCCGTTGGTAATTTATTCTGTATATAATACTGGCCACTGAGCGGCTGTTGGCAGGGCTCAAGATAGAGCCCCGAAGCACAAAGAAAACAGTGATGGATGAGCGCCCATCTATCATTAAATCAATATAGGATCTGATGAGGCCGATATGCCATTCCCTGAAAAATTGACCACCGACAAACTCGGTTGATTAAAACATTGTTAAACTGAATACAGACTAGAAAACAAGGTATGAATGCAGGTCCTAATGGGCGATAAATTTTGACATATCAACATATCTATAGTTGAATATGACCCATCAGTGGAAAGAAAGAGCTGACCATGACCAGCTTAATCAACCAGAGAAGCAGAGGTGACGAACGCAAAAAAGCTGATCATAGCGCAGTCAGCTTCTGGACTTTTACATCTGCCCTGTTCTTACATGTTGGACGGGTTTCACACCACGCCAGAAACTGAGCCTAATTGCATTGCAAGTCGACTGACAGGCTATTGGTGAAAATGAGAAAAAGGTGGGGCTGATAATGAGATATTTTTCTACAATATAGCACTTTGTCCTATCACAGTAGGCTAGAGCTAGCGGCTTGGAAGGCTACTAATGAGATGATTCGGTTCGCCCTAGTAACGATGGCCAGATTATAATTGCCTTTTAATGTGGACCTCACGACACCACTCATATACATGAGACCCGAGCCCTAGGTCGCTTTTCCCTCACGTCAGCCACCTTGCCATATCTCCACCCCAGCTGAGTTAACCCAAACAAACCGCAGAGACGTGAACAAGGGAAGACCAGATTTATAATTTCCACAATATAAACAAACGCCATTACACAGCCAATTAGTGGCCATATTAGTCGAGTTTTTAACAGATAAAATGGTAGATCGCCCACTGTAGTGATTACAAAATCTAACACAGGCAAACAGGATGCCGGTAGTGTGGCGGTCGGGGAGTGCAATTGTTTGCTGACAGGCAGTGCACTCCTGCATAATTCAACGCTCAGTGGAACGACGCCAGAACACGTCCTTAACCTGCATATGTAGAGGTCCATCGACCACGCACGATTAAAGGGTTACGGGCCATTCGGTCAGAGAGAGCTCAGGAGCATTAGCGCAGACTTGCGTGAACACACACACACGAGTTTCTGTGTGCAAAAAGGCCAAATCGCATGCTGTTTACGGTCACCCACACCCACAGAAAAACCGCAGACGGCGTAGGATTATGCATAGCTCCGATTAAGCATGGTGAGGAGAGGGTATACGCCCGCCAACACCTACACGACGCTACCAGATGAACCAGTAAACAGCATATACTTGAACGCATACTGACGGAGGCTGGATGTTCGCGCCAGTCTTCTGAGAATGTGAACCAGGCATAAAAATAAGCATACTCAGCAATGGCAGAAGGGGAGCGACAACGACCTGCTTTTACACGCGCTAGAGGGGTACAGTCGGTCACAGAGGTGGCGATCTGGGTAGACACATACGACAACAAAAACGCTCGCCAACACCAGAATAGACCTAGCCTTTGCAAATCCGTTCGTTTCTTTTCCCCCCTTCAACAAGACAGACTGAGGGAACTTAATAAACCAAAACGGGACTGAGGACGTTTGCGCGTGATTCCGGTGGCACGATTTTAGCCATGAAGCCTTGGAATTCTGATCCCTCCATCCCACAAACAGGGCAGTATTTCAGGATTGGCTTCAGATAATGGATATAAACAAGAGATGGGGCATAGCGATACCCATAATTGATAACAGAGACTGGGGATATGGATGACACTGAGGACGGTAGAATACTGGAGTAGCAGTCTCCAACAGGAAGACTGCCTCCGATCTGACGGCTCTGACAGCCTCCCGCAAAAAGGGTACACCACAAAAAATCAACAAAAATCTTCCCAAACGTCATCCTGGTTTCCGAGCATTCGCGTAGCTTGTGTAGTCCTTCGGTCGTTACAGAAAACAGAATTTCAGGAGGGAAGGGAGCTCCACCGGTCGGATACAGTAATAAGCGTATCTGAAGGCCTTCGAACTGGGTATCAGCATTATCATCATCATCATCATCTCTCTCTCTCTCTCCCAAGCATCGCTGTGCAACCCTCATCGATATCTTCACGAAAATAATTTAAAAACATGCCTTACACGCAAATGAGCTACGCAGTTGTTTCATTGTTGATAGACAGGAAATCATTCCTTGCAGCGTCACTGATCTTCGGCGAGGTCAGCTGTGGAGATCAAACAGACAATAGTATTACACTGATCTATATATAAGAGTGTGTCCAGTTTTCTGTATAGTGGCTGCCTGGAACAACCTGGGGATAAATTATTACCCGTTTTTTCCTAGACGCGTAGGTCCACATCTACGTCCATCAAAGCCGCAAACTGTTTCCGAGGATTGCGGCGGATGAATCTTTATTGGCTGGCGGGCAACATTCGCCATAGCCACTATGGTTTACGGACTTTAAATAGGTAGCCAATTTGCTGATAGGTGACTAGTCACGCCTGATGGTAGTACCGCTGCAAGGGTCGTGAGCGCGTATTCGTCAGACTCTGCAATCTGTCAGATTTGCAGTTCACACTCACTGAAGACCACCTAACCATCCACCAGTAGCTGACACTGGGGAGCCTGCAACTGGGACTTAGTTAGGCGGGGGTTAGTCTTTGACAAATGCGTATCTGTCGAAAGACACGGGAAAAGGATCCCAAAACGACCACCCGAAACGGTCGACATCAGATGAAAGTTCATCTCTGTGTTGGTAGAGGGCGGTCATCGATCGCATTACTGGCCCTACTCATCTGGTCATGCCCTGGGGCTCGATCTGAAGCCCCGTCGGCAGCCGCACAGCGGGCGGACAGAATGACACCAGTATCATCAGTGTCAAATTACAGCACTGACAAAGAATTTGGGGTAGACAACATAGGAAAAAGGGCATAGAGATAAACGATGCGATGAGTAGCAAAAAGTGCAGACGCGGAATGCTACTTGATTCAGTCAGAAGTCGCGCATGAAAGACTTTCTGCCAAACAATACAGTCTATAACAATGTAGGGTCGGGGGCACATTCATCAAACTCTGCTTAATGATTCACTTTTCGTACAGGAGGAAAAGGAAGGGAACAAGCTAAAGGACATACCATCTTCAACGATGTCAAATCCATGCTTTTTGCTTTCTTCCAGTAACATTTGCATAAACATTCGAGTGGATTTGGACCCTGATGGTGAAAAAAATTAACACAGATATTTTGAAGGTATTTGTAAAAAATAAGTGGCTGAAGGTGTTGGCGCAAATAAAATACGACAAACGATTATTTCGTTGCGCAAAAGCGGAACTTGACTAAGATGACGAATTATAGGCTTTACGACTTTCCTCGAAAATCTGTCAAACAAGCAAAAAACTGCTTAAGGCGTGACGAATGAACGACAACGTCAAAACCTTGGAATTTGGGCCTGACATTCAAAATGTTTCCTCATTCGCAGTAAGTAAGACGAATAGGTTACATTAGCTGCACGATCAAGCGAAGGGATCACGTGCTGTACGGGGGGTGGTAGAGTTAACAGCGGATTACTAGTCCAACTGACATCACATACATATCAAGAAACTCCGGTCAGATGATATGGCGATAGTTTAGGCAGTGCAACAGGCGTCATGCAGAGTTAAACCATGCACTATCACACTCTCACTATCACACTCCCTCTCAATCTCAACCACACACTCTCACTCTCTCGATCTGACCCAATCGCTCTCTCACTCTCTCTCTCACTCACTCACTCCCACACACTCTCACTCTCAAACACTTCCTCTCTCTCTCTCCCTTTGAAACAACGGTGATGGTTACAAGTTACGAGCTTACGTGGGATGCCCTTGGGAAACCGAAATTCATACTTGAACTTTTCAATGCGCGAGATGCTCGTCTTGGTTTCTTGTGTGAAGTATTCAATGAGTTCACGACCGAAGAGTTCAGCGGCAGCAAACCCAACTATAAGTATTTCCATCACCTTTGAGGCCTTCTCAACCTATGGATGAAAAAAAACGTAGAAACCAGCATAAACAGCAGGAAGTAACCTCATACTTGAATAAACGATATGAACATGCTTAGCATACCAAATGGTGGTGAAAAGCAAGGAAATATATGGTTAATTTTATTATCTTGACAACAAAAGCCCAAAACAGTCAAATAATTGCAAAATGTGATGGGACTATATTTCATACTTACAGAAACCAACCAAACTATGCTACAATATCTTAAATAGACCTAAACGAAAATAATCTGAATTCCAAGGTTTCGGCTAGGATGAACCACAATAGCTAATGCCAGCCATCTCTGGACTAGTTTTGAGACCATTACCACTCCATAGAGGCCATGAGTATCTCAAAAAGAACCTCGAGCCAGTCGCCCGATGAATGTCGAATTCCAACGTCTTAGCTCTTAAAGGTTTCACTGGAGAACATGCACACAGTAATCAGTGTGCACCCCCTGGGTTTGATTGCGAATATGAACCCACACCCCCTGCGGTTTTAGTTAGGACTCCCCCAGAGGAACACGCAGTGATGAGCACGCAAGCATGTGAATTATATCATCAGTGGTCGCTGCAATGAAGACAACAGCACTGACTTACTTCCTTTAGATTTCTGCTGAAACGCACGGCTTCAGATAGCTAAAGGTGCATACCGCCTTCAGTCAAATTCGTAGTAAGAAAGCTACACACCCATATGCGCAGTATTAAATTTAATAATGCCATAACTCTTTTCACCATGACGTTAAGAAACCTAAGAGAATAAATTCGAGGTTTTCATAAATCATTCAAGGGAAACTTGCAGGGAATAAAATGACAGAAAGCGTAGGATCAATAGAAATGTAATGCATAAGAGGAATGCTAAACTACTTGAAGTGAAATGGGTGACCGTATTGAATAGAGAAATATGATTCAAAACAATATATGCAACATACCCTTTCTGGAGAATAAGTGCAGCTAGGGAAGACAGAGCCTGCCACTGACTTTGCCACAGCCTCAACAGACATGGCGTTGACTTCTGTGTGGTAAATCATTCTAAACCAGGTGCCGAATAACAAAGCCAGCAATTGTTGAACTGTTTTTGACTGTGAGGTGATGATTCTAGAATAAAAATGAAAATTTATGAGACATGGTTAAAGAAATGAAATTTTCGATGTCCTATTTTTCTGAAACTTAAAACGGGGAAGATTAAGCACTGGAATCAACAATGGCCTAGAACAGTTACCAATTGTAAGACAAGGAAAATATCATAATTTCCGAAAGACTTTTTAATCTTAACATATAATAATGATTCCCTTCATATGGTAAAGGGCAAATACTTGAATCTACATGCAATAATTTGTGTAGATATATTGACAAAAACACGGCTAAAGAAGTTCAAATAAAAAGGGCGGGACTTTCGAGAGTAGCATAAATAGGTAAACGAACGGATTACGTTAACTCATAGTACCGGCATATTTCGTGGTAGCCAGCTTTATCAATATGTACTCACGTGTGCATAACAGCATACCGGGCGTCAATATCTGGTATGTCCAGAGACTCAATGAGTGCATTTTCCGCGGCCTCACCCAATATGCCACCATCAACACGTAAAAGAAATCGTTTCGCTATGTTTGCTAGTGTGTAGAAGTCATAGTTGGTCCAGCATACTGGTCGACCGGCTTCAAGGTCTGCAATTACTTTTTTGATACTTCGGGGGTTTCCTGGGCGGCGAAATAAATCCGTTACGGCTACCCCCTCCCTGGCAATGTAGACTAATAGATCCTAAGAATCGATGTAATTCAAAGGAAACTCAGTAGTACTCGCAGTTGGGAGGCGACATTTTCCGACTTGAAAGCATCACCAATGCGAACATTAAAATGAACTTTTGTGGGTTTACGAGTAACTTCGTGTTTCCGCCGCACACAAGACCGAATATTTTGAAAGATAGGCATTAGCTATGACGCTGTTTCCAAAGGTCACTAAAAATGCACAAAACGCCGAAATATGCTGCAATAATTCGCAAGAGGAGGCGATAGAATGCCAGGTCGGCTATTCGAAGTTATTTAAACGGTTTCTACATCCTCATTGGTTAGGCTATCAAATCAGTTCAAGTATCTTTGGGTTAAAAGCATGTACTATTTATCCGTTAAACCGAATAAACCTGAAGAGCTTTACCCCAAAGATATTTATCGAGCCAGCTAATAATGATCACAATAAAATATAAAAAGAAGAACAAATAAAAGAATCTGCAGAAGAAAACAAAAGGATAAAACAATGCAATTAAATCCACGCGTCGTTTGAAATAAATGCGAATTTCACTTCCTTTGTGTCTACGAGATTTTAGTCTCTTCCAGAGTGAAGTAGACACGTTGCTTGTAAATTATTAAAAAATTGTCTGTTTATTCTTTGGAGTTTGGAAATAGATACTTGGACGTGTCGATTCTGTGGTTGTGAAAATATTCCACTTTGGCAGAATCTTCACTGCTCCAGGATTTAACTCAACTTCGTTCACTTGCAAAAATCAAGCCAGCTGTGTGCTAAATGAATCTGCTCTGAATCCCAGAAGGGGCTCAAACCAAAGGCTGAGTCGTTATAGCCACATATTTTTATATATCCTTGTTAACATCCCCATATAATCATATTCTTCAATATCATTTCCGAATCTACGTTGATTGTGTGACAATTTCAATATCAAATGCATTTGCTGTGCACCCCATTAGAATACAAACGCAGGTACCCTCAATTTATTGCCACGAAAAGTTGATCCGCAGCCTGGTTTCGAATATCACGCCGTGTCTCTAAGAACTCGGCCACCTCAACAGGGGATTCGCCAAGCAAATTAATACACTAGCAGAAAATAATTGCAAATATCGATATTCTGATAATCTTTGACCTCCCGCTAAACGGGAAAATAGTGTATTAAGCTTTATTAATGTAGCTTACTAAGATGAAACTTCGATGGGGTGTTTTAACCTACTCCAGAAATTATTAAGAATGGAGAAGAGGTATCCAATCTAAAGCAATAAATTAGTAACTTTAAAAATCAATTTTTTCCCGCCTTGCTCCATACCATCGTCACTTATCTCAGGTTGTATCAGCAATGCTCTGGCTTTACAACCCAGCGCCACTTCCATGCTGCACGCTAGAACAAAATGTGATGTTTAATAGTTTGGTGCATTTTTAAAGCCAAAGATAAAAATGTCTAAGAAGACCAAGTCGTTCACGGATTTGGCTCCAGTCAGCCCAATACCCGGTTCATCTGAGTCTATTGGATCAAGTGAACTGAATTCAAGTACTCGCTCAGTTGAAAGATCTGAGCTGAAAACGGGCGCTTGATTGAGTCGAAAACAGAATGAAGTTATAAAAGGGGTCCCAGATTCATTGTCAATAATTCCAAAGGAGCGAGTTAAACATGACTTAGATCTCCTTCAATTGTATGCAAAAGCTTTGCAAACGGACGGCGAGTGCATCTACATTCTTAAGGCATATAGAGTAGGGAATGCTGTATCAGCAACTTATTCAAATACACGACCGAGACCTCTTAAAATTAATTTGGAAAAAAGCACAGGCACAGCTCCTGCTACAAAGAAAAATAAAACCTACTGAATCTATATAATGATGATTTTTAGCCAGAAAACGGGCTAAAACAGTGAATGAAAATGGGAAAATGATTAATAGAACTGGAAAGACGAAGGACCAGTGGCGATGCACATCCCAAATAAGGGATGGACAAATAGTTCAAGTGAAAAGACCGTTTCTTTGGCCAAAAGCACTCGATCTGACAGCGTAACTGTCACGTCTCAGAAACCGAAAACACGCCCCTTTATACTGTTCACTTCAAATGCCAGACCTCTGCTTAATAAGATGCCCCTGCTCCAGACTTTGGTTTACGTCCACTGCTTAGACATTGTAATATTTACAAAGACATGGGCATTACCCTGTGAAGCTGACTTGATACTCTCTATTTTAGGCTAAGCCTACATTCGAAATGATCGATACGAGGGCCGTCGCCGAGGAAGATGTATCTAAGTTAAGTAACTACTCACATTTCTGCCATTCGACTTTCGAAAATTTACCGCGATAGAAGAGAGCTGTTCTAAAGGATAACTACTCTTTACTTGTTGGATGTCTCTATCGCCCACCCAACGCAAGTGAGGATTACAATCTCTGTTTCTCGCAGGCATTTCGCGTCGTTACTGACTTTAATCTGAAGTACTGCTTGATTGCAGGTGATTTCAATCTTCCTGAAGTTCAATGGTTTCCGCCATGCGGTCCTGCAAAGTTCGAAAACTTACTTGGGGCCAAAAAATAGCGTGATGTGGATCCATGTAGTTGATTTTCGCACTCGAGGATCAAACCAACGGATCTTATTTTCTGTACAATTTGTCAGTCATTGTCAGTGTCACCTGATCATGCTATAATTTTTCTCCAATAGTCTCCAGGCTGAAAAAATTTTGCCCAAAAACATCGTTTTTCGGTTATTTGTGATCAGAAAATATGGGAAAATTACTGATTCATGCTAATTCTCACGATTTGACTGACTTCTTTCTATATTTGGATGTGAATGTTTGTACTGATACACTGTACCAAGTTCTCTTCCCCTTATTTCTCGTTTTGTTCCCCGTAAGAAAATAATAAATGTCAAGATGAATTATATCTCCTTTTTTCTGTCCGCCATAGATAACGTACATTCTCACGTTGTTTTCATCGACAAAATGACACGTCCGACTTTCCCTTGATCCAACCAATTTTTGAGCAGGCAAAGAAGCTGTTTGAAGAAATGAGATAGCCAATGAGGTCAATTGTTGCTGAAAACCCTTCTTTGAATGTTGTTAACCTCTGTACACGCACAATGAAAACTCAGAGAAAAGCACAGCACGTCATACTTCGAGACGTATTAGGAAACCCCATAGCTGACTTTAATTTTTGACCTTCAGGGAGCTTCACTTTTTCTGGTATTTTGATCCACTGGACACTTTTTCAACTTTGAAACGTCAATATTCCAGTTTGTGCACACAATACAGTCAAACTCAATGGGCCCTTCTGCATCCTTAACGGAAATCTAGAACTACATGCTCTGTCTCGTTTCAATCACCAGTTATCCCGGCACTAAAAAATCAATAAGGACAAGATTCAATGCTTATTTCTTTCAATTCGTGCCTGTGAAATAAATCTCAACTTCATTCTCAGCAGTGTTCTGCACTATTCTGCTTCTCTGAACAAAGCTCTCTACTATACAGCTTTTCTCCAAGATCTTCTTCGAAGACATCAAATGTTTGAGTTTTTTTCCCTGAATGTTATACTTGGAAGTTTATTCATCCTTACAAATCTTCTGAAAATAGCAGGCACTATTCTAGAGCAGATTGAAAATTTAGGAAACCACCAGCAATGAGCTATTTACTCATAGAGCATGCATCTTAAAAATCACCAACTCCGCAATCCGAACCCATGACTTCTCTTAACCAATCCCACTGCTATACCGACTCCAACATGAGCGCATGGCTCACGACCGAACATATTTAATTTGTTAGCTACGGAAAATCAACTGAGAATGATTTTTAATAACTTAACAGACTTGCGACAAATTTACCTGTAGGACCATTAGACTGCATGGCGATTAAGCACAGTGGACTCAAGGAGTGACAACAGGAAACCAGTACCCGTTTTACTGGAATCAGTCACATTCAAAAAGGACGCATCCGAAAAAACCGCACCACACAGATTTGATCTGTTTCACCTGCCATAATGAAGATCAATGCATTAACAACTGCACCACGAGCACCTGGCTCGTAGGTGATCAAAATAATTATTTAAATGCAGAACATCAACTGAGAGGAAATTTTAATTCATTTTCAATGTAAACAAATGCCGACTAAATCATCAGACTCCATGGTAATCATTCACATTCGACTCCAGAAGCCACAAAAGGGAAATAGGACTAAGGGTTCTGACATCAGACTCTGACAACTCTGATAAAGGTCAAGGTCAAGGGCACGTGGACCGATTTTTAAAGATAAGTGAACGGATTATTTTTACCATATTTATTGCCCCTAGCAGTGAACTGTCTATTAATTGTTAGTTTAAAAAAGCTCTTTTTACTGCTTCCTATTATTTGTGGTGGCCATATAATCAATTGGACTAATTAGTTGCACTTTGGATAAATGTGGTTAAAATTGTGCTCGGTTTGTAGTTTTCTATTAACTGTTTGAAATCACCTGCCAGTTTAGCCTATTTAAGTATACTCTTGTTCATTATTAACCCACTATTTTCTATTAAGTAAACCAAAATTCCGTCTACTAGCTTACGATGTCCAGCAAGCGACTCGCAAAAAGACGAAAGGTTGCAGCTTCTCCTCCATCCTTGAGTAATAGAATAATGGAAGGGGACCTATCTAGCGTATGCGAGACTTCACAGCCCTATGTAGATATTGTTTACTCTAAAATCCCTTTGGTAACTCTGGAACCTCTTGATCCTCTGATTGCCCAAGCCTATACCTCGTCATTCGTTAATCGATCGTCGTCTGACGAATTAGTAGATTTTTTGCTTAAAGGAACTATAACCAATGCCTCTGACACAGTTATCCAACAGGCTTTTCAAGTCATCGGGATAATTAGCTCCGAAAACCGAAGAACGGATAAAACGCAAGCATAATTTTATACTGCGTAATATTCCCAGGTACATATCTGCTTTCGACGGCGTGCGTTTGTTTCTGGAAAGCAGTGGCTTGGGATTCCGAGTCGCGTATGCTAAACGACTTCACTCGCTCAGTCGTAATGCCCCCATATTAGTCACGCTCTTTTCCTTGATTGAAGTTGACTTCATACTCTCTAGGAAGGAGATTAGTCGAAAATTTTGTCAAAAATGGCATTCCTTGGTTTCCCCTGACCTCACCCCAATGCAGAGAAAACTGAAACATTTTAAATTATCGACAAGCAACAGAGAAATGACTACCGCTGTTGCCATGTTGAACAAATCGCCTCCAATTTCGTCATCTGAAAACCCAGCTAACACTGCACGGAAACCGACCTTGGTTAATCTTTTGGGATCCCAAGAAAACAGTTCTTCCTTTTTTCGTTTTCAAGACGGCAGTACTCCTCTTATTACCATACCCATACCAAGTTTACCAGTTACTCCTGGTAAACCAACGCAGATTTCTAGCTCAAAGACAAGTCCGGCTTAAGTCTCAATCACTCGAAAACCGCAAAAATTTAGCCTCTCCATGAAAACTACTCCATTACGATCGCCTATTTCTCCCAAAAACATCACCATCCCAACAACATTGAATTTCCAGCTATCGCCCAGACCTCATACTGAGGCTGATAAACGAAACATACAAGCATTCTCACCCTAAATAGTGCTTCTGTGCCACTCACAACAGTGCATCCCCCACCCTGCAGCCAATTTTCTCTACGTTCGTTTCCCCAGTTGTATCTCAATACAAAGGGTCCTGCTGGACTACTAGACTCACCTGAACTTCTGTGTCACCTTAATAGTAATACTTTGCAGTATCCTGTCCAGGGATTTCCCGGTCAT
Source organism: Schistocephalus solidus (assembly GCA_017591395.1). Classification (NCBI taxonomy): domain Eukaryota; kingdom Metazoa; phylum Platyhelminthes; class Cestoda; order Diphyllobothriidea; family Diphyllobothriidae; genus Schistocephalus; species Schistocephalus solidus. The sequence goes on along the minus strand of WEDG01004970.1, from coordinate 29,930 downwards.
GCCGCAATAGCTAGCAGTGTGCTCAGTTCCCCTGTCTGTCATTTCCACCTCCATATTTTCCTTCCCTTCACCCACATCAGGCGCGTATGATCCCACCTTTTTTCCAGTACAGAGCGGGAGCACCCGCACCCTTTGTTCAGTGGCCCGTGAACCACTGGATGAATTAGCCGCTCTCCCTAAAAAACAACCACCTTGCCCACTTTAACTGTTCGTTCTAAATGCCAGATCCTTGCTCAATAAAATGCACCTGCTTCAGACTCTAGTCTTTGTCCACTGTCCAGATATCGTCATAGTAATTGAAACATGGGCAACACCTTACGTAGCTGACCCCGAACTCTCTCTTATAGGTTAAACTTGTACTCGAAATGATTGCCGTGACAGTTGTGGTGGAGGAAGCTGTATCTATATTAAACAAGCGCTGACATTTCGGACCTTAGATTATCCACAATTTACTGCGGTTGACGAGAGCTGCTGGCTTCAAATTACCTTTAAGAATAGGAAGTCTTTACTCATTGGCTGTGTCTATTGCCCGCCCAATACCAGTGAAGATTTCTATCTTTGTCTCTCACAAGCATTCCATGCTGCAGTTGACTTAAATTTTAAGTATTGCTTAATTGCAGGTGATTTCAACCTTCCTGACGTTCGCTGGTTTCCGGTCCCCTCCGGCCCCATAAAGTTCGAGGACTTCCTCGAGGCCGTAGATATTGGCATGTGGACCCAGGTTGTTGACTTCCCTACCCGAGGATCAAGCATACTTGATCTAATCTTCTGCAGAGGTTGCCTGCCTTTGACAGTGTCATCATTAGGCCCACTTGGGAGCTCAGACCATGCTATCGTTGTTTCTACACTACAACTCGAAATCGATGAAACGCCTTCCAAAAAATATAGCTTTTTCTTTGATTTTCGATAAGCGTTTTTGACAGAATTATTAATACATCTAAACTCCCACGACTGGTCTAATTTCTTTATGTGTCAGGATGTGAACACCTGTACCGGTATGCTTTACGAAGTTTTAGATCCACTTATTTCTCGTTTTGTTCCCCGTAAGAAATTAATTAATGTCAAGGATGAGGTTTATCTCCCTTTATCTTTTCGCCGTAGGTCGCGTAAACTCTCTCGTCGATTCCATTTGCAAAACGACATTTCCGTTCTGCTCTTGATTCACCGTATTTTTGAGCAGGCCAAGAGGTTAACCGAAGAAAAACGGCTAGCCGAAGAGGTCAAATATGTCGAAAACCGTTCGTTAAATGTAGCGAAACTTTTTCACGCACAATAAGAACCCATAGTAAAACATGGCATCCCGTACTACTGGACTCCGTTGGCAATCCTGTAGTTGATGACAAATTGACGGCTGATAGTTTTAACGTTTTCTTGTCGAGAACATTTATTGAAAATTCGACCGCTCCCCTCCGCCCATCCAGGTTTGGACCGGTGCCGTCCTCGAGACCATAACTTTTACCCTCTGGGACGTAACCGTAGCCATTCGAAGTATTCGTCAATCTTATAGTCCTAGACCAGATGGCGTACCGATCAGTATAATAAAGGCGGATGCTAATGATATTTTCCCCTCACTTCTATGTAAGATATTTAATCTAGCTCTTTAAAGTGAAACCTTTCCTAGTGTATGGAAGGAATCGCACATTCTACCTATCCCCAAGCACGGTCAATCTAAGTCATTTGACGATTTTCGGCCAATCAGCACACTGTCCGCAGCTTCGAAAATCCTGGAGACCTTGATCAAAGATAAGATAATGTATCATTTAACTGAGAATAACCTATTGAGTTCAGCCCAGCATGGGTTCCTCAAAACAAGGTCTTGTGACACATGCCAGCTCTCTTTCTTTGATGATGTTCTACAATCTAGGGATAATGGCTTTGCACTTTACATAGTCTATTTCGATTTCACCAAGGCCTTCGATCGTGTTGATCATGCCCTTCTTCTCCTGAAATTCTCCTCTTTTGGTATATGTGGTAAACTTCTGAGCTTGATATCTTCTTACCTGAGCTCTCGTATACAACATGTTAAGATCTCCAATGCTATCTCAAACTCGGCACATGTGAGGAGTGGAGATATTCATGGTAGTGTGCTAGGCCCGCTTTTATTTTGTCTTTTTGTCAATGATGTGCCAGGTTTATTTCGAAATGGTAGGCCCTTTATGTATGCCGACGATTTAAAAGTTGCTTATCGATACAAGCCGGCAGATCGCGACACCGTGCTTGATCTATTAAAAAATGATCTCGAGGCCTTTGCCCAGTGGTGCTGCACATGGCGCCTTTCCCTGTCTTGGCACAAATGTTCCGTTATGGTTGTCGGTGACAACCATCAGCCTCATCTAAGCATAGGTGGCCACGATATAAATGTACCTGGCGTTGTTCAGGACCTGGGCATATCATATTCCAACGGTCTCAATCTATCAGAGCATTGCGCCCTGATTGTCTCCAAAGCACGCAGAACTGCCGGGTTTATCCTCCGAAATTTTAAAACTATTGGTATTAGACTCCGCCTTTATAAAATGTACGTTAGACTTGGCCTTAAATACTGCTCGTTTCTATTTAGCCTTCTGCGTGCTAGCGAACGGAAGAAAATAGAATCGGTCCAGCACCTCTTCACGAAAAGAATTTTATCGTTGGAGCACCGTAATCTGTCGTATCAAGAACGCTGTGGGCTTGTAAACATTGATCCCTTATGGTTTCGCAGAGTGCAGAAGGGACTCTTTTTGCTGTTTAAGCTTTTGAATAGTCGTACATTTAATCCCCTTACCCCTGTGAGGCAGCTTGACCATCCTCGGCGCAGCAGTCATCGCAATGTTTTTTTATTTCTTCCATTAGATCGCACAGTTAAGTATCGACGGTTCTTTTCGGTAAACGCCATGGCCATGTGGAATAAACTTCCCCATAATATAAAAATCCAACGGAGTTTTCTTTGTTTAAGATAACTTTTAATAGTTTTGTGCATTCAGAACAGTTTCCAAGAATTCTGGGCACCGACACGGTAGAATCTGTTTTCCTGTCCGACGGAGTGCGCGGCATCTGAACCAGATCCCAGGTTACCTTGAGGATATGGCACCGTCTCTGCAACCTGCACCTGCTGACCTCTTCGGCAGACAGCGAGCAACCGTACACGGATGCTTTCTTGCCTGGGGCAGAATCCCGGTTCCTAGCAAAGACAGAGAGACTGCATACAGACTTCAATTGTGTTAGCCCTTCCCTGATCTGAATTGCTATCATTCTAACAGGCGGCAGTTTTTTTCTCCTGAATAACATAAAGATAGGAAAAACATTTATAATGATATATATTCAGGAGTTTTTTTTCACTGCCAGCCTCTACCCACTGAATATTTTATCTGAAAATGCCTGTTAACTGGCATTAAATACAACTATTATTATTATTATAACGGATTCCACAGCAGCACATCGTTGTGTCGGTTGTTATGACTTAAATCAGCGAGTCCAGATACTCGAATAGAAGCAAGGACTACTGACTGACAGCTTTGTGGCTATGCTGCAGGACAGCAAAAGGACATCCCTTCATATTCCATTAACTCCTCAACTGAAAAGCAAGGATCTGCCTCGTAAAGAAGACATAATTTTTAGAAATTCAAAACAACCCAGGAAGAGGAAGTGAGTAAATTCTCCAGGGAAAATCAAGACAAACCACTTCCACTGAATTAAGTGGCAGTCAAGGTTAATGCAACAATAATGAGTGAAGTTTTGTTACCCGGTACGGCAAATAAACATACCAAATCACTAAACACCACTGAAGGAACAGCCAGGACGAACCTCAAGAAACTTATAAGAAACTACAAGAAGGGCTTGCCATTAATTCTCGAAGAGGACGTCATCACTCCATTCCATCACAAGGAAAACTCAGTAAGGGAGGCCATTCAACAGCCAGTTTATGGAAGCGAATATGGCAGCTCTGTTTACAGCACAGGACAACAGGGCAACAACCGTGAAGGTTTCTAGGTGAAACCACTGCGTCATACAAAAATTTTAAACATTAACGCAGATATCGTAGTCTACCAGAATATAGTTGCTCCTGGTGTCGAAGCTCCATTGGCGACTCAGTCCACCAAGTTACCAAAAGAAAAGAAATGTCCTCATAAAATGATCTCCTGAGTCAACTGCTTCGATGGCAAAGGAAAGAGTAGAACATGACCTTAATTTGTTCCTAACATAAGCAACTGCCGTCCTTCAAGAGGAAGAATATGTTATCGTTCACAAAGCCTTCTGTTTGGGGAGAACGAAATATTTTCATGAACTTTAATCACCACGGTCTTTTAAAATCATTCTCGAAAATGAAGTGCAGGCCTCACGTTTTAAAGAACGGATAATGGCTCTCCGTAACTCATATAGAGATGTGTTGTTAAGCTGGATTATGAACCAGCGGAACAACAAAAAATGAGGAAGCGGAGGACCAAACTGAAGATGAGGACCGAAAAGTGGAAAAATGGCTCCAAATACGGGAGAAGAAAATCATAGGGATGAAGAGGTCCTTCCTTTGTCAGATTCCTTACATCATCATAACTGGTCCTTGCCGAGAAGACGGACAATAAACGCCGTGCTCTCAAATTCCCAGAGCCGTTTCAATAAAATGAGTGAGTTCCGGACATTTCCTTGTTAAAAAACACCAGATATAATTTCTGATAGAGATGTTGCTCTCAGAATATATTCAAGAACATGAAGTATCCCTCCGTAATTATCAATACTTAAAAAGAAACGGGAGAATCCGTGGAGGAGGAATCGTCATTTATGTAAGCTCTAATATAACTCCGAACTCCGAGGTACATCCCACGTAAGTAGAAGTTGAAGTTTTATATTTACCTCTTACATCTAACTACGCCCGGCCACTGTCATTCACATTTGCATACCGTCTTCCAAACCAGTATGCTGAGCACGATGTCATTCTCCTAATGGAGCGGACCGAAATTTGATCAAACAAAAATGTCCTTATCAATGGAGACTTTAAAGCTCCTAAAATCGCCTGGGAAAGTCTGACTGTTTCAGGTCGAATGGATACATTTGGTCATCGTTTGCTTTGAGATCGCAGGCGATAAATTACTTTTCCAGAATCTACCGTTCGGGACACGACTAAGGGAAAAGCAACGTTCAAATTGTCTAGACCTCGGGTTAATCCTTGACGAGAATAATGTGCTGGATTTACAAGATCTACTGCCAATGGGTGCTAGCGACCACGTTGTACTGCTCTTTGAGTGATCCATGTTCTCACAGCTTGACCCACTTAAGAAATTTTAAACAAAGCTCTGGAAGGGTAATATTTTAGCATGCGCACGCAAACCTCAGCAATAATATCGACAACCACATTATGGGGAAACTGTGGAAAAATGCTGAAGAACGTTTAGTTCGTTGGTTAAAAGAATAATTAAACTTTTTTCCCTAAAATGCAAGAAAAAAACATACATCCGTTGTGGATAAACCGCGAATTTCAGATCTCCTAGAAAAGAAGAAATAAGATATGGAAGCGGTATCGACTAACGGGGAGTGTCAAACACTTGCAAGAATACAAACGACATCGGGGTGACTGTAAGCGTGAGGCAAACCGACTCCGAAGTAAATATGAGCGTATCCTACTATAGAACTCTTTGGAGCATCCCAGGATCCTATATGGTTACATACGCTATAAGCAAAGAAATTGTTACCCAATTCCAGAGCTGCGGTCTTAAAATGGAGTTCTTCAGACGGATGACAAAACGAAAGCCTCAGTCCTCGCTTACTTATTTCAGATGATATTTCCTCATGAAGAAACTCCTACTCCACTTTCCTACCTAGGGCTACTATAAAATTCCGAAAGGTTTGAGAAAATAATCTTAACTTCTCGGTTACATTGTTAAGGACAGAAGTACTCGGTCTGAAGCCTGCCAAGTCACCGGATTCAGATAGAATTCATCTGCATGCCCTTCGATAATTGGCCTATGTACTTTGTGAGCCGGTTTCGATGATATTACAAAAGTCCATGGAAGAGGGCGAACTACCACAGGAATGGAAAACTGCCCTTGCCTCCCCGATCCACAAAGGAGGGTCCAAACCGGATTTGGAAAATGACCGTCCCATTAGTTTACGTGAATTTTGTGCAAGGTCATGGAAAAACTTATTAAGAGACATATAATGAATTATCTGGAGCAGAAGAACATATTATGTGCTGCTTAGCATGCTTTCCGAGTGGTCTTTACTCGCAGGAGATATGGACAAAAGCGATAGACCAAGTCCGTCCAGTTGCTGACATTTTCTTTGATTTCAAGAAGGCGTTCAATAACGTACCTTATCGGCGACTGTTACATAAAATTTGGCAATGGGATATTCAGGGTAAATTGTTTAAATGGATCAAAAGTTCCTTATCATGCAGACTGCAAAAGTACTTGTTGGCACCACTGAATTCGAATTGGTAACAGTAGAAAGTGGTGTTCAACAGGGTTCAGAATTAGGTCCTCTTCTGTTCCTCATTTATATAAATGACTGCATTGATAATCTTGACTGTGATACCATCACGTTAGCAAATGATATCAAAATCTGAAAAACCATCAGCTCAGTTAATGACGCGCAGAAACTGCAAAAACCCTTTGCAAATTGGCTGCCTGTTCCAGCAAGTGGCTTCTAACGTTTAATATAACCACGTGTGTAGTCTTACGCTTGGAATCTGGGAGAAGACGTTTCCCAAGACACCAGTACTACCTGAACGGAATTCTAATAAAAGAATTAGCTATGCACAAAGATTTAGGTATCTGGATAGCTTCCAAACGAATGCCCTATGGACACTCGTAGATTTTTAGAATTAATATTTGGTTAGCACCGGGAAGGTACTGCCTAAGCACTCTAAATCAGGTGTCTAAAAATCAACGGGCATCATGCACTGTAACCGGGGCGCTTTTATAGACTTTCTCCCGAACGGTTTTCACAGATCTTCAGTATTTTCACTAGACCGCATTTGGAATATGGAATGCCAGCAAGGATGCCCTGGACGAAGAAAGACAGTGATCCCATTGAGCAGGTGAAAAGACGGGCAAAATTTGGTGGACGGTCTTAGTACCCCATCATATACAGAAAGATTTATCAAGCTTAACTTGTTTGCTTTATCCTATAGAAAAATGAGAGGTTACCTGCTATGGACATTCAAAATTATCAAACGCAATTCCTTTTCACTGATATCCGAATATTTCTTTCAGTTACTAACATGAATCCCCTGCGCGGTCATTCATATAAGATCGAATGTGAATGTATACGCCTAGATAAACGAAAATATTCTTTCAGTCAGCGATTGGCTTGACCCGGTAACTCACGTCCAAGCGAAATAATGACGTCGAACAACAGGCATATGATCAAACGACAGTTAAACTGCTTAATTTTTGATGTATGATGATTCTCCCTACAGGAATATCTTCAGCTTATCATTAGATTTAATTCAGTATAGATAAGGGAGATAGGTAGAGCCTTTGAAAACCCTATTAACAGATAAACGCTTGCAAAATAAGCAAATGTTACATGGCGATGGTCATTTTAGTTAATCAATTATTGCTGTCGGCTAAATATATTTCCATCAAGTAAAAATGCCTCAAGTCTTCTTTTTAACATTTCAACGCTTTCAGCCTGAACAACCGAATTTGGCAGTTTGTTCCATTATTTAATCACCCTTTGGGAAAGAAGTTTGCCCACACATCAAGTTTGGCATGTTTTCTTTTCAGTTTGTATTGGTGAACTTGGAGACTTGTCAAATTTGACAATTCAAAAACGTCGGCCATCTGAAGAACACAATCAACTCCTCTGACCAGTTTGAAGACTAAGATCATATCCCCTCTGTATTGCCTATAAGAGAAAGGAAAAATTCTAAGACTTTCTACGCAGCCCTCATAGGATAGGCATTCCAATCCGCTGACTAGTTTCATCGCCTTCCGTTGTATTTTCTCCAGCAGAGCGTAGTCATGTTTAGTCCAAGGGCACCACGCCTGAACGCAATGTTCCAACACCGGCCGGATAAATGTTCCAAAAACGCGACCAAACAGCACTCCGTCAAAATAAACGAAGGATCTCCAGATTGCGCTTAAGATACACAAAGCCTTCTTTGCTATATTCGCACAGTGCGACGATGGTTTGAGAGTGGGTTTTATCCATATACCCAAGTCATTTAGAATATCTACCTCCTGGAGTTGGTAACCACTGATGAATTTCTGATATACATACCTATTCATCCTTCTGGAACTTGACCGCAGTCGGATTATGTGGCATTTTTTAAGATTAAGGTACAGCAGCCACTCATCAAACCATGTGTGCGAGCGATCTAATTTTGTTGTAATTTCCGCGCATCCTCCGGTTTTTCAATCGAGTTCCATAACTTCAGATCGTCAGCGAACATTACCTTCTCGAATTTTAGACAATCAAGGCTGTCGTTCACGTATATCAGAAACAAAATGGGACCCAGAACGCTGCCCTGCGGAACTCCACTGTGAACGGTTTCCAAGTGAGACTTGGCGTCTCCAATACAAACACGCTGGCGCCTGCCTGTGAGAAAGTTGGCCAACCATTTGAGTAGGTTGCCAGTCACACCCATTTGGCGGAGCTTAAAGATCAGACGTCTGTGTGGAACCCTATCAAAGGCTTTGCTTAAGTCAATGTAGACCACATCGACTGACAAACCCATTTCTAATGATTTGTCCAACTTTCCATGGATGAGTGCAGGTTTGTGATGCAGGATCGACCACTTCGAAATCCATGTTGAGATAAACTTAGCAGTTATTCTCTTTAATATGCCTCATCAGTTCCGTTTTGGTTATCTTCTCCATCATTTTGCAACAGATACTTGTGAGACTGACTGGATAGAAACTGTTTGATGATGTCCTCTCTCCTCCTATATAGATGGGGTTATGTTGGCTATCTACCAGTCGGTAGGCAGAGCCCCCGCCTCCATCGAACTTTCAAATATCTTCGAGAGCGGAGAGACCAGCTGGTCTGTGAGTTCATTGAGAACGTTTGCGGATATACCATCTGGGCCAGGTGATTTAGTGGGCTGTTGCTGTTTCAGATTTTTTCAAACTGTGTCTATTGGGAACGACACCGTGCTTATTTTTTTGTAGATGTGGCAGTATTGGAGTATTCTTCCTCGTCAAAAGGTGGTTCTTCTGTATACACTGACATAAAGAAATTGAATAAGAGGCTGGACTTATCACAGTTATCGGTTAACCTGTTTCCTTGATAGTCTTTTAAACAAGGAATGCAGTCGCGATTTCGTTTTGCCTTATTTACGTTAGCAAAAAACCTTTTCGAATTTCTTGGTATGTCTTTGACTATTTCTGACTCAAAGGCTGATCTTCCTTTTCTCAGAAGATTCCGACACCATTTTCACTGTTTCTTAAAACCGAAAATATGTTCGGGTTGTTGAAATCTGGCATATGTTCTCCACAGTATTCTTTTCTTCTTGAGATTCCTTTTTATTTCTCATGTCATCCAGTCAGGTCCGGAGACGTACGATCTTTTTTTAGAATTTAGAATTTATATTTGGTTAGCACCGGCAAGGCACTGTCTAAGCAAACATTAGTAACGAAATAAAGTTATGACAATGTGTGCAGATAAAATGTACAAATACATAACTTGTCCTGCTATGTCAACAGTTAGCGATGTTTAAAAATTAATGGTGAACTAGAAAAAATTGGCAGTGAAAAAAAACTCCGACCATAAAAAAATGGAGGCAGAGTTCAATAAGCCTTCATTTTTTAATAGAAGGTAGGAGAAAAAAACTGCTTAGGAAAAAATGGTCAGGTGGTAGAGTAGGGTAATATTGTAGTAGCATTTCAGAATGAGATAATGAAACGTCGATGTGATTCGTTCTTGATCACTTAGGCGTATGAAACAAAATCTCACAAAAATGCGTCAATGAACTTAAGTCCTCAGCATCTTAGGATCCAGAATTGAATTCTGATGATGGTTAGTATCCAAAGAAACGGTAGAATTTTAGACTGTGGACTACCGAATGTGTACGTCCGAATGACGTCATTGTTTGGATGACTGGTGATATAAGGAGACATCATAGTTCATGGGCGACCCGAGGTAGCGAAAATATAGTTTAAAGAGGGTCACTTAAATTCCCGATGGTCCTTTCTCCGAGTCATGGTGAAAGCTACTGAGAAAAGATGAGGAAAATAAAAGGTTATAGAATCAGTGTTAAGATAAATGTGCAGTCTTCGCTTGAATGCAGATAGACTAGTTAACAACCTTATTTCAATTGGCAAGTTATTCCAAAGAAAACTATATCTAGAAGCAAAGAAGAGAGAGCGTTAACCCGTGAAGGATGCAGGGGGAGGTATAATTAGTGCAGAATTTCTTAGGTTATAAGGAAGACTAACAGGGGTAATGATAGAAAGCTTGGGGAGAGTTGAACTATTATTTAGTGGGAAAAGGAGACAAAAGCCTGCTTCAAGTCTCCTGACCCAAAGAAATTTTATCATCATTAGCTGGCATCTTGTTGAGTAGGAAGTAGTTGAAAGAGTCGGAAATAGGAGTTTTTTTGTGAAATGTCTTTGGACATTTTCAATTTTTGAACGGCTAGATTCGTTAATTAAACCGAAGAAAGGACAGAAAAATTCAAGAATGGGAAGTACAAACATACGATAAAAGTCTTAATTTAGTTTCAGGAAGGTAGAAATTATAAGAAATAAACCTGCAAATCTGAGCAGCTTTGGCCGTAATTCTATCGACATGAGGCGAAAGATCTAATTTATTGGTGAAGCTTAAGCCCATGTCCTTGATGGAAAAATGACTGTACTCCCAAGCAGGAACACAATGATCACTTTGTCCAAGTGGCACGTAAGAACTTAATACAAGGATGCAATTGTTGTCTCTACTTATGATTAGATCCAAACAGCTTGACTACTGCCCATTTCGGAACCGCGTCTCAATTGTGACATGCTGGGTAAGAAACTCGTCATTCTCCAACTGAATTTATTTATAAATAAATAAATAAATAAATTGTATATTTAAGGCCCAGAGAGCCCCGTCATTTCAAACTTAGTATCGTGGTATAAATAAATACAAAGTGGATAATTGCTGCTCTATGTGAGCAGCCATATTAACAGCAGAAATTAACATTATGGTAGGCATATCCGATTCAGAACGATTTGCCATTTTTAAAACAATAGACAACAATCTTTAACATAAACGGTGAACTAGAAAAAAAGCAGTAAAAAAAACTCCTACGGTAAATTGGAGGCGGAGTTCAGCGAGCCGCCAATTTTTAAAAAATTTGGAGAAAAAAACTGCTTTACTAAAACATTAATAGCTAGATGCAATGGGATAGATCTGTGATGATGCTGACAACGTATGAGGGTTCGGAACGCTCCTTGTCGTGTAAAAGATAATATAGCAGTCAGAGCTACTGTTTGTAACCACCAGTGGAGGTGAGAGAGGACGGACTCATCGTGGACACCAGGGTCAAAATGAAGAGGGGAAAGTAGAGGTCATTTGATCATCATCGAGATGCAACCTTGCCGACTGCATAGTCCACCAATCAAAGAGGCAAAACCATCAGAACCCGCCTTGATCATCAACTGAACCTGGAGACCATCGTCGGGGTTGCAAAATCGGAGGAATGTATCAAGTTTGTCAAGAGTTGGCGATGCTAGTTTAAAAGGAGGGGAAGAAAAAGTGAATGCAAAGATTGACTCTGCAGAGGATGATGGAAATATAATTAGAGACCAATATAATATTAAGGGAGCTACTTGAAATACCATGAGGACCCTTTTCGAAATTAAAAAGTTGCGAGTTTGGGAAGGAAACAGACAATAAGACTTTCAATCTTCCGAAGTTAAATGTTTGGTTAATTTTGTTTTGAAAATAACTAATGTGGACGACAACCTAATTTGCAGTGGAAGATTATTCCAGATGAAAGCATATTTGGAGGCAAAAAACTGAGAACGATTAGTTGTGGAGCTAAGGGGTGGTGAAATGATCATGGAGGAATTACGAGTGGCATAGGGTCGATCTTCCATAGCGAGAGTGTTAATTCGTGGGAGATTTGGGCTAGAGTTAACGCGAAAAAGGAAGCAGAGACCGGCTTCGAGTCTTCTAACCCAAAGAAGTTTAATGTTTGCTAACTGGCATCTATCCGTATAAGAGATACTGGATTCAGGAAGAGAAAATAGTCTTCGAGTAAAAACCCTCTGAACTTTTTCAATCTAACTGCAGTCAGAGGCATTCATCAGCCCAAAGAGGGACAGCAGTATTCTAGGATTAGAAGAACAAACATGCGGTTAAGGTTTAACTTTATTTCCGGAAGGAAAAAAATGATGTGATATAAAACCACATATCTGTGCAGCTTTTGCAGAAATTCGATCTGCATGAGGCGATAATGCTAGCTTGTTCGTGTAAATTAGACCTAAGTCTTTTATGGTTGATCGTTTTAAAAGTGCACTATTTTGAAATACGAGGGGTCCAGGAAGCTTAGCGGGGCCAAAACACATAAAACTACTCTTGGATGAAGAAAACTCTATCTGCTAAGTACAGCTCCAACGTGAGAGCATAAGTAGATCAGTGTTGATTTTATCCACGCAACTGTTGGCAGTGTCTATAGCAAATGAATAAATGCACTTGAGATCATCAGCGTAAACGAAATTTTGTGAATTTGTGAGTAAAGCTGAAATTTCGTTTATGTACAGACTAAAGAGAAGGTGACCTAGAACCGTGCCTTGAAAAACGCCACTCGTGATCGGCTGAGGCGTCGAGTAGCTATTAACTACTATACCTTCTGGCTGCGTTTAGACAAGTAGGAACAAATGAAGTCAAGGAGAGGAGGCTGGATGCCGAGGGCTTCCAGTTTCACCAGAAGACGTCTGTGCGGTACCTTGTCAAAGGCTTTGCTGAGGTCAAAGTAGATCATAACCATATAATTTTGCTCATTAGGAAAGGAAGTGGCGAGGTTAAAAAAAGCTAAGTGACACACTTCGCATGATCTCCCAGGTAGAAAACCATATTGTGAGTCACTTAAGAGCTTATTTTCTAAGCAGAAGTCGAAAATTTGATTAAAAATAATTTTTTCAATAAGTTTTTCTAGAGCAGTTCTGAAGAGCCCTTAGTTGGGAGCGAAAATACCAATGAGTGGCAAGATATCATTGGGAAACAACATAAAACGATTATAAAGTTGAAAACAAACCTAATGAATCCCTCTGGTCATTCAGAGGAAAATATGGTCGGCAGTGAATCGAAAGACGCCCTAGACCGAGAGAACTGCGTTGTTATCCAGGGCTTACCTGAATCAAATGCACACACCTCAAAAAAACGGATTGACCGCTGATCTTGCTATGTTTCAGCACCTGCTGAATGATAATCTTCATTCAGGAGAGACGATAACCGTTCGCGCTGCCTTCAGGCTCAGAAAAAAGGATATTGAACAGTCCCAAAATGTGAAACCACGGCCTATCAAAATTGTCTTGGACAACAAAGAAGAGGCTAAGCTACTTCTCTCGATAAAAACAAACCTTCGAAACTCTCATAAACAGGTTTTTTTTCAGCCGGACTACTCTTTAGCAGAACGTCTGAAACGCCACGAATTAGTGATAGAAATGAAGAGGAGACTTGCAGCTGGAGAAAACAATCTGGTGATTTACAGGGAACGCGTGATACAGAGAAACGCAAACATTGCTTTGGAACCAGCCAAAGCTCATGATGGCATCGGCAAATTAGCATTGACAAACTCGAGACAAACGGAAGTTGGCTCTGCTGACTGCTGCATACTGAAATTTCTGTATGCCAACGCCAAAAGTCTGTTTTCGAAACTCGACGAACTGAGAATTCAGGTAGCCGTTCTGTCTCCCGATAAGGAAGACTAATGGGTTAATGAAAGAAAACTTTGGGATATTTGAGCTATTATTAAGTCGAAAAAGGATACGTAGGCCTGTTTTCAGTCTCCTGACCCAAAGAAATTTTGGCTTTGTCAGCTGCCACCTGGTTAAGTAGGAAGTATTTGAAAGAGTCGAAAACAGGAGTTTTTTGAGAAATTTTTTTGGCATTTTAGTCTTTTAGTCACTTAATTTAGAGCTCCCTATTCACATGCAAAAATATCAATAGAATAAACTTTTACAATAAGAAATCTGAGAAATGAAAATGAAGGGTTATCGATGTGTGGGCCAGGCGCAAGCTGCCTCTGCTGACACAATCTTTATTAAATGGTCAATCGTTTCTCATCAAATGAGTATCTAGTTTGCATTTAAATGTTTCAACAGTTTCTGAAAGGTCCAGCTCGTCAGGGAGTCTGTTTCATGCTCCAACGACCCTCTGCGAAAAGGCGTTCCAATGGACGTCTGTGTGGACCAACTTCCTCTGCAGTTTAAAGGGATGACCCCGCAGATATTCTGTCCCAGCCAATTCGAAGAAATTTAGCAAATTCTAGGACACACTCGCGGCCTCTGACAATCCGGAAGGTTTGGATGAGGTCATCGCGTAGTTGCCTGTAATTGATAGGAAACAAATCAACTTCAACCAGTCTGGATTCGTAAGGCAGATTACTAAGATTCTTGACCATCTTCGTAGCCCTTGCCTGCACTCGTTCCAGCTGTAGATAATCCTTCAAAAACAAAGGAAGCCAGGCCTGGACGGCTTATTCCAAGTGAGATCGAACAAATGCCCAGTAGGTTTTTCGGAAGAGTTCCTTATCAATCTGCACAAATCAACGTCTGAGCGCAAATAAGACCTGCGTCGCGCGTGTAGCTGCCTTTAAATACTGTGAAGATGGTTTAAGTGAGGAGTTTATTAGAATACTGAGGTCCTTTTGTTCCTCGACCTTTGAAAGGGGCTGCCCATTGAGAATGTATTGGTATGAATCATCCTCCTCACTGGACCTTCTGGTACGCAGTCTTAGGACCACACACTTCCCAACGTTAACATTTAAGAGCCAACGAGCAGAATAGTTGCTAAAACGGTTGAAATCTTATTGAAGTGCGTGCCTATCAGAATCCGATCCAATGACCCTCCATAATTTAGCATCGTCTGCAAACATGACGGCACTGCAAACACAGGTCGTCGACACGGTCGTTGATGTACACTAAGAATAGTTTCGGCCCAAAGACGGAGCTTTAAAGGAGCACCACTCAGAATTGGAGTAGGTGTTGACATCGAGGTATCGACGCACACAATTTGTAATCTTCCTGTAAGAAAGTCTGCGATCCGTTTCAACAGCATTCCTCTATTGCCAATTTCCGATAATTTGTCAAGGAGATGTTAATGTGGGACACTGTCAAACGTTTTCTTGAAATCAGTGTTGATGACATCAACCCTACCATCTTCGTCCAATGCGCGAGTCCACTACTCTGGGGAGAGTAATAAACTGGAAAGACAGGAGCGATTCTGTCTGAAGCCATGCTGGAGCTCTGGTAGTAATCAGTTTTCCTCAAGGAACTCCATGATCGCCTTCTTAATTATTGATTCCATGTTTTAACGGCGAATGGAAATAAGGCTGACAGGCCAATAATTGTTGACATTAGATTGAGCCCCACTCTTGTATATGGAGTATATATTTGCTGCCTTCCATTGGAATGGCAGTTTCCCTGATTCAAATAACAAATTCAATATATGTGCTAGGGGTTTGGATAATTCGCCGGCCAGTTCTTTCAAGAACTTGGCCGGTAAATCTTCCGGATCAGATGACTTGGCTTCTGTGAGATTTTGCAGTTATCGTTGCACGAGAGGTTCCATGAAGAGTATATATTCAAGCACTGTAACGGCGTCTATAATAGCACTTTTGTCGTGATCATGCTGAAGTTCCGCTTCTCTAGTGAATACTGAGGCCAAAACCGTCCCAAGTGCTCGGATTTCTCGCAATTATCAACGACTTCAACACCATCCATCCATAAGTACTGTGATTGGGTCCTTGTTTTTTAACCGACTATTGATATAATGGAATAAAAGTTTTGGTTTATATTCAGCCTGTCGAATAATTCTTGATTCATAGTTCTTCCTTGCCTGACGAATCATTTTATTTATTTATTTATTTATTGCCAGTTTACAGGCAAGGTCAAAAAAATATATACAGTAGAGGGTCAAGCTGACAGTCAAAAAAATCCTAGTCGTTGTTTTAAGTGTTTTTCACGAGAAAAAAACTTCAGCTTATTGAGGGATTAAAGTTCAGGACAGGGAAGCGTTGACAAAGGTGCCCGGTGAAGGACTTCTCCATTCAGTGTTATGGATCCAGTTTTCTGCACCAGCAGGTATGTCAGCGAATGGCTGTTCGCTGTTGACCTCAGCATGAAGTCCGGCACAGGATTCAGAGTCCACGAATGCCATCAGAACGGAAGAGAGTTTCCACATAGTCAGAACCCAAAACTTTTGGAAGGTTTTCTGAAAGTAGAAAACAAGTAACAGCTCTCGCTTAACAAGAGATGGCTTTGCTGAATTTCGATACTTCTGGGTAGTATATTCCAGATTGCTATAGAGTTTACCAAAAAATACTGTCGGTATCTAAATGTGCGTGCCGAAGGAAGAAATAAAACATCATCACGATGACTGGTGCACCGAGAGTGGTCGAGCTGCCTCAGAGATGTAAGGGGTTAAAGGTACAACCGTTTAAAAGTTTACAACAAAAAAATAGTCCCTTCTGTAATCTGCGAAGCCACAGCGGTCAAGGCTTGTTGGCTCACGGCATTATTGATAGTACAGGTTTCAGTGTTCTGAAAAGGAAAATCTCTTTTTGTAAAGAAGTGCTGGTCTGATTCTATCTTTTTCCGTTCACTAGCGTGCAGAAGGCTAAATGGAAATGAGCAGTATTCCAGACTGGGCCTGACATATATTTTATAGAGGCTGATTCTAATTTTGACGGTTTTAAAAGTTTCTGAGAATAAACCCTAGTATTTCGGCGTGCTATCGAGACAATCAGGGCAATTTGCTCTGACAGCACTTCTTTTATGGCTAAATTCCTTGAGATGCTCTGCTGACTTGCGTTCCCTGGATGCCATCCATTTTTTATTCTTCTTATTTAACTGCCTGTTAAGTTCTCTTATTAACCAGGTGGGGTGACTAGTCTTTTTTGCACCTTCATTGGACAAAAGCGTTCAATTAAATCGGTTGATACTGTCTTAAATGATCGCCAGTCATCCTCTGGATTCCCTTTCAGCAAACAATCCAGTTTCAGGGGCATCATTTCTTTCCTCATCGCGTTAAAATCAGCCTTTCATATATTTCGCTTGCATTCCCTTCCAGCTTGATTGCGATCGGCTAGATGCGTTCATTAAACCGAAGAAATGGCAGCAAAATTCATGAAGAGGAAGTGCAAAATTCTTAACTTAATTTCAGAAAGGTAGAAATTATAAGAAATAAAGCCACAAATCTGAGCAGCTTTGGCCGTTATTTTAGCGGCTTGAGGCGAAAGATCTAATTTATTGGTAAAGCTTAAGCTGAAGTCCTTCATGGAGGAGCATTCAGTCAAAGGGCAACCTTTCAAAATAGCAGGTTGCGACAGACTTACAGGCCCAAAACTCATGTAGTGACACTTAGAATGTGAGAACCCCATTAGCCATGTGAAGCTCTACGCCAAAAGGGCGTCTTAGTCCGAGGAATTTGTTCTAGGCATCAATCGGCCGCGCAGTTAGAAGAGGAATACATGCATTTTAGGTCATCATCAGTAGATCGCCTAACTCATGAAATCTCATGGTTTTCACAAGAAAGGGCCTCTTACGCGAACTCAGTCCATGCTGTGTCTCCCAAAGTTTTAAACACGCAAAGAAACGACCGTTCTAAAAAAAGTCAGTGATCGCTTTGTAAATTAATATTTATTAACATTAAAATAATTAATATTCACTAAAAACCTGAATTTAAGATAAGAGCTATATTACAAATCAACCAAATATAGCTAAATATAAGTGTTCATAAGGAGGGAGGGGCGCATAAAAACGGTAATATAATGTAGAATAGAAACAAATGTACAAGATCAGTACTTTGTAAACTGTCATTTTGCATTTATGACATCACAAATCTGTCTGACCTGGAGGTAGCTAGGTTGTCTATAGTATTTTTTCAATGTGAGTATGCAGCACAACATCAAGTTTCTCTTCCATGGAAAGACCTTTCTTTGCCTTATGCCAGTTTCTTATGATCATTGCGAAAAGGTTTTCAATTAGATTCAAGTCCGGACTGTTCACAGGATTAAAAATAGATTGCAGTCCACACGCGCAGAGGCTGGCTTATGTCTAAAAAGATGGATTATAATTGTAAACGATATCAAATTCATACTTCTTTAGAGCGATGAACTGGGGCATTATAGTGTAAAATTATTGGGTCCATTCTGCTTTGGCGTATGTCGTTGTAGCTGAAGGCATCCTTTATAATGTTGAGGAACACCTTGCTTTTTATAATCGCCGTTGTAGACCGCCAGCTCGGACGTTCACCAAATTTGATGGCCATCCAAACCATGAAACGTTGGCAGTTCTTGAAAGATTCTGTTGGGTAAGTGTGTTCTCAGGGGAATGTTTTCCCATATATGACCACCTGGGTCGACTTCGCTCGCTTACCTTAAAATAAGACCTCATCGCAGGAGTAAATGCTCTTCCAGAATGAGGGCCTGTAATCAATGTACTTCTATGCAAAGAAAAAAACTTCATCTAATATTTTTTTCTACTTAAAAAACGGCTTGATTGTGGCATTTGCCTGGTGCAGTTCAAATTACTGCATCCTTTTCCTGATTATGGTTACAGAGAACATCTGCAGATGTTCCCTGTGAATGGTCTTCGATTGGCATATAATGATACTTTGTTTGGTGTTCAACGAATAAAATCATCGTCTTGCTTACTTGTGAACCGTTTTGTTCCACCCTGCTTTCTTCTAGGCACGGTTCTATCATTTGGAATGCGCCACAGAGTGACCTTACTGATATCAAAAATACTAGCTAATGACTTACGCGGCACTCCTTATGCGGCAAGTTTCCGCATTCGTTCGTAGTCGACTGCAGAAAGATATTGTTTGGACATCTTTCTCATACGGCGTGACAGAGAAAAATGCCGGCATGTCGCGGCTTTTCGTATATATGCTTGTTTACAGTTCCAAATTATCGGTGTGATACAACAAAATACACTCACACAACATTATTATTAAATTTTTTGCACAAGACGTCACAAATTTGCGAAAGATTAATTTTTAAAACTAAATCCGTCCTTGTTTACCCGAAAACAACGTTATTTCTCACATCTGCATTAACCTGATTTTCGTGATCGTGTACTCAAATTTTTCCATTCTATCAAAGGATTTATTTAAAATTTTTCGAGCAACAAAATTAAGATCACTTGCAAACATGTTGTGATGCGTGGCTACTGAACCTTAATTTTAACAAATGCCAAATAATCCGAATGCGGTCTAGTTCCAGAAGGATGAATAGGTTTGTATATCAGAAATTCATCAGTGGTTACCAACTCCAGGAGGTAAATATTCTAAAGGACTTGGGTATATGGAAAGCACCAACTCTCAAACCATCGTCGGACTGTGCGAATATAGCGAACAAAGCTATGTGTATCTTAGGTGCAATCTGGAGATCCTTCGTTAATTTTGACGGAGTGCTGTTTGGGTGCGGTTTTTGGAACATTTATCCGGCCGGTGTTGGAATATTGCGTTCAGACGTGGCGCCCTTGGACTAAACATGATTACGGTCTACTGGAGAAAATACAACGGAGGGCGACAAAACTAGTCAGCAGATTGGAATGCTTACCCTATCAAGGCCGACTAGAAAGTCTTAAAATGTTTCCTCTCTCATATAGGCAATACAGAGGTGATATGATCTTAGTCATCAAACAGGTCAGAGAAGTTGATAGTGATCTTCAGTTGGCCGACGTTTTTGAATTGGGAAACATGACAAGTCTCCAAGTTCACCAATACAAACTGTAAAGAAAACATGCCAAACTTGATGTGTGGGCCAGCTTCTTTTCCCTTCGGGTGATTGAAGAATGGAACAAACTTCAAAAATCGGTTGTTCAGGCTTAAATCGTTGAAATGTTTAAAAGAAGACTTGATGAATTTTTTTGCTTGATGAATATATATATATATATATATATATATATATATATATATATATATCTATATATATATATATATATATATATACGAAATATAATTCATCATATGCTACACGTCGCTATGCGACCGCCTGCGAGGGCTCTAGTCTGAGCTCCAGGGCACAACGGAACAGACATGTTCCTTAAGCAATCGGTGAGCCCACACTATCATCAGATTCCCGATCACAACCGACAAAACAACGAGCCCGTGGCTCAATGGTGAAACGTTCGACTCAAATACCGAAAGGGTCGCGGGTTCGAATCCCAGGTGTGCCACATTGGGATTGGGTATGACTGTCTGATGATGGCTAATAAGCCAGAAATGGCCATTCCGGTCTCCCTTGTCTTTGTCGGTTATATTTCATCACATGCTACACGTCGCTATGCGCCCGCCTGCGAGGGCTCTAGTTTGAGCTCCAGGGCACAACGGAACATACATGATCCTTAATCAGATCGGTGAGCCCCATTAATCATATATATATATATATATATATATATATATATATATATATATATATATATATATATATATATATGTGACAAAGACGTTATACCGTACTTCCGATATAGACACTAGCTAAAAGCCCAGACACGTGTTTCGCCGATGTTTCTGCTGCTGTGTGACACAGCAACGAGGGGTTCGGCTCCTCAGTGGGTCCCCCAGCGTTCTCTATGCGTTTCTGGTATATGGACTCCAGAGAATAATCGGGTAAATAATTTCTGAAATTATTAAGTGCAGGACATGGAGTCAGGTGATTCGGACATGACATTTAGGGTCAGACCCGAAATTTTAATAAACATTTTGGTCGAAGACAATCAACCACTGTGAAATAACCACGTAATGCTCATTCTACAAACAAGTAGTACTACAAGTAGTATGAATCTTATATGACAAAGACGTTATACCGTACTTCCGACATAGATACTAGCTAAAAGCCCAGACACGTGTTTCGCCGATGTTTCTGCTGCTGTGTGACACAGCAACGAGGGGTTCGGCTCCTCAGTGGGTCCCCCAGCGTTCTCTATGCCGTTTCTGGTATATACATATATATATATATATATATATATATATATATATATATATATATATATATATATATATATATATATACATAATAAATAAATTGTATATTAAGGGCCCAGAGAGTCCCGTCATTT
This sequence comes from Schistocephalus solidus, assembly GCA_017591395.1. NCBI lineage: Eukaryota > Metazoa > Platyhelminthes > Cestoda > Diphyllobothriidea > Diphyllobothriidae > Schistocephalus > Schistocephalus solidus. The sequence continues at coordinate 8,748 of WEDG01004970.1, read as the reverse complement.
CAAACTTAGTATTGCGGTATAAATAAATACAAAGTGAATAATTGCTTCACTATGTGTGCAGCCATATTAAAAGCAGAAATGAACAATATAGTAGGCATATCCGATTCAGAACGATTTGCCATTTTCAAAACAATATTCAAAAATCTTTAACATAAAGGGTGAATTGGAAAAGAACCAGTAATAAAAACTCCTATGGTTAAATCTGAGGCGGAGTTCGGCAAGCCGCCAATTTAAAAAAAAAAATAGGAGAAAAAAACTGTTTCACTAAAAAATAATAGCTAGATGCAATGGGATAGTGCTGTGCTGTTGCTGACAACGTATAAGGGTTCGGAACGCTCCTTGTCGTGTGAGAGATAATATAACAGTCAGAGCTACTGTTTGTAACCACCAGTGGAGGTGAGAGAGGACGAACCCATCGTGGACACCAGGGTCAAAACGAAGAGGGGACAGTAGAGGTCATGAGATCATAATCGAGATGCGACCTTGCCGACTGCATATTCCACCCATCAAAGAGGCAAAACCATCAGAACCCGCCTTGCTCCTCAACACGGTTGTCAAGAGTTGGCGATGCTAGTTTAAAAGGAGGGGGGGGGCGAAAAACAGAAGTCAAAGAAAGACTCTGCAGAGGATGTTGGAAATATTATAAGAGACCAATATAATATCAAGGGTGCTGCCTCAAATACAAGGAGGACCCTTTTCGAAATCCAAAAGTTGCGACTTAGGGAAGGAAACAGACAATAAGGAATTTATATCTTCCGAAGCTAAATGTTTGCGTTACTTTGTTTTTAAAATAGCTAATGTGGACGACAACCTAATTTGCAGTGGAAGATTATTACAGATGAAAGCATATTTAGAGGCAAAAAACTGAGACCGGTTAGTTGTTGAACTAAGGGGTGGTTATATGATCATGGAGGAATCACGAGTGGCATAGGGTCGATCTACCGGAGTGAGAGCGTTAATACGTGGGAGATTTGGGCTAGAGTTAACGTGAAACAAGAAGCAGAGACCGGTTTCGATTCTTCTAACCCACAGAAATTTAATGTTTGCTAACTGGCATCTATCCGTATAAGAGATACTGGATTCAGGAAGAGAAAATAGTTTTCGAGTAAAAACCCTCTGAACTTTTTCAATCTGACTGCGGTCAGAAACGTTCATCAGCCCAAAGAGGGGACAGCACTATTCTAGAATAGGAATAACAAACATGTGGTACAGGTCTAATTTTATTTCCGGAAGGAAGAAATTATGCGATATAAAACCACATATCTGTGCAGCCTTTGCAGAAATTCGATCTGCATGAGGCGAAAATGCAAGCTTAATTGTGTAAATTAGACCTAAGTCTTTTATGGTTCATCGTTTTAAAAGTGCACTTTTTGAAATACGAGGGGTCCAGGAAGCTTAGCGGGGCCAAAACGTATAAAACTACTCTTGGATGAAGAAAACTCCATCTGCCAAGTTCAGCTCCAACGTGAGAGCATAAGTAGATCAGTGTTGAATTTATCCACGCAACTATTGGCACTGTCTTTAGAAAATGTATAAATGCACTTGAGATCGTCAGCGTAAACGAAATTTTGTGAATTTGTGAGATAAGCTGAAATTTCGTTTATGTACAGAATAAAAAGAAGTGAACCTAGAAACGTGCCTTGAAATGACACTCAAGATCGGTTGAGGCGTCGAGTTGCTGTTACCTACTAAGACCTTCTGGCTGCGGTTAGACAAGTAGAAACCAATGAAGTCAAGGAGAGGACGCCGGATGCCGAGGGCTTCCAGTTTCACCAGAAGACGTCTGTGCGGTACCTTGTCAAAGGCTATGCTCAGGTCAAAGTAGATCATAACCACTGACTGATGCTCATTACAAAGGGAAGTGACGAGGTTAAGAAAAGCTAAATGACACACTTCGCATGATCTCCCAGGTAGAAAACCATATTGCGAGTCGCTTAAGAGCTTATTTTCTAAGCAGAAGTCGAGAATTTAATTAAAAATAATTTTTCAAGACGTTTTGCTAGAGCCAGGGGTTTTGAACGCCTCGATAATTATTTACGTCCGAACGAGATCCCGACTTGAAGACAGGAATAATAATAGATGTCTTCCATGAGTCAGGAAAGAATCCATTTAAAAGATAAACTGAGAATACATGGCTAAGCAATCGGGGTTAGCTCGGAACTCTCTTAATAACTGAGTTTAGAAAACCGTCAGTCCCCGAAGAGTGCGAGTTTTTCAGATGCATTATTTGCTTACGCATTAGTTCTATGGAGAAATCAATAGTACTGATAACATTAAATGAGGATGCCTGAAACGTCGGAACCGGTTCAGATTCCATCGTAAGATTATTTGCAAAGAATGCACTAAACAATATATATATATAAACTATAACCACAAAATGTCCTCTTCCCCACCAGAGCACATGAAGGAGAAAGGGCTTACGGTCCCAACCTGGTTTTTACGAAAACATCAGGCATCATTGAGGAGATTATTTCAATGCCCCCACTCGGTTGAAGTGAGCATATGGTGCTTATGCGGGACTACTCCTTATCCTCCATTTCGCCTGCTATAGAGGATAAAACGGCGTAAAATTTGGCGAGGAAATTTTGATAAGATGCGAACAGATTTAACAGACCTTAACTGGACATCAATGTCTTCGAGCACTGCGAAAAAAGATTGGGAGTTCTTTCGGACAGCTCTTCGGCAACTCATGCACAACCACTGCCCGCCAACGAGTGTTCATCAGAGCACGAGTCCTGGGTGGTTAGACGGCAACCTAAAAAGAAAAATAACCAGGAAGCACAAATTGCAGAGAAAATACTGCACGTTTAATGAAGTCGCATATTTCAACAAGTATCAAACACACAGAAAAAAACTGAGAAGCCTTATCCTTAAAATCACGATGAGAATTCGAGAAGACTTCTGCAAAATTCAACACAGAATCCAAGGTCTGTCTACAGTTACCTCCGCAGATATACTAGGAAAAAGCATCAAATGCATCAAAAAAGAAAGATCAAGGTCAAGGTGCGCATGTCAATTTTCAAAAGCTTAGTGAAATCTAAAATTTGAACGTTTTTCGTTTTTACTGTCGTTATTGGCTTAATTGCAGATAAAAGTTTTGCATTTCTAGCCCTTAATCGTATATAATTACCTGCGGTCTTTGTCTTCAACAATAGGTTGAACTATACAGTGTCACATTATTCACCTGACAGAGCCTCATTTCTCGTTCTCAACTTTTAACGGATTTATTTGTTTCCTGCTATCTTTATTGGTTAAATTGCTGACAAAGTTTTGAATTTCTAGTTTTTAGACAACTACAACTTGCTATCCCTATAAATCCTCATAGAAAACGTAGAATTATAAAGCGCTAAGATAGATTTAAGTTTGAAATTTCATAAATATATTATAACTTGCGTATCCTGCGTAGCTCTTACTCTTATTTTCGACGAAAGATGAAACCAACAAGCTCAATTCATCGTAAACTACATGCCTCGGGAAGAAAACGATGCTTAAATACAACTAGCAGTTTCAACATTGACTCAAATGTACAACCCATAGTTAAAGCTAAACAGCTAGATCTGTCCACTTTACAGAACTGCAACGACTTCATTATGAAGTTTGGATCCATTTTGTCTATACTCGGCAATCTGTTCGATGGTAAAATATCTGATGTTCCCTCTCAGGATTGCAGGCATCTCGATTCGCTTGTTCACTCGGTCGCCAGCGAGGCTTTTGATAGACAGAAACGCAATCACAATTTTCTCCTAAAAAATGCTCCCATACACAAACGCCCAGTTGACGTTGCTATGGACTTTTTGTACTCGGGTGGTTTCAACTACAAAATAGTGGAAGCAAAACGCCTCTCTTCGCGTAGCAAGAATCCTCCTATACTAGTTAAATTGTTGTCAACAGTTGGGGTTGACTCAATCTTTGCTCAACGAGGTCGCACTTTCGCTATTTTGAAATGACAAAATGTTTCCTTTGTCGAGATCTTACACCAATGGAGCGAAGAAATGGGTCCTTCTTATCATCAATTTCTCAACCTAATATTCATAAGTCTGGTCGTATTTCCACTAACGTCAATGCAACTGCTAATTCATCTTCTCAGATGTCTAGTTCGGTCAGCCCCATCCACTCAACCTTCTACTTCGTCTCCCTCGCGGCCGAATACTGCAATTTCGGGTGCTTTCAACCACCTGTAATGTTTGCGACCCATCTAAAGCATTTATACCGTCTAACCCATCTTAAGCACATAGACTGCCAGTTTCCCGTCTTAAACGCGATTCTCCAGGCCTCTCCGGGAAATTTCCCGAGCCAAATCGCATAAATAACCTTCAAATACAAAATCCGCAAATCATCTAAATTTAACTTATTTAACCCTCCACAAGCTTGCTCGTCCCATAACCCCACGGGTCATATTATACCCTCAATTATATCACCTTCGGCAGGTTTTCCGAAGGACGTAAATCTAACTCAGACCCAAAAGCAAGATAGCGCAGGTCTCAGTGATCGCATACCGCCCTCTCCAAAACTAAGCAAGCCTCTCCAACAGGCAAATAACCCTAACCAGGTAAACCGATATACAAGACTTAACTTTCCAGCATTTAATTCTAATAGCTGCTTGCCATCTCCCATCAGCCCCTATATTCCATCTAACTTCCAGTCATTCCGTTTTAACTACCAACAGGCATATCCCGGTCGTAACCCCTATGGTGGTTCGATACCGGAAAGCTTTATTCCTACATCTTACAGATATCACTATCAGCCTTTTGTTAATGACGTTCTATATGCCAATCGTTATGGCGTAGTTGGCAATTACCCTCCAAGCCACAATAACTTCAACCTTAATTACCCACCTCCAAATTTTTTTAAATTAATAATGATAACCCTAGTTTGCATACTCGAGCTACTCTTGATGTCATAATACTTAATGCTAGATCTGTTATAAATAAGATGGCCCAACTTAGAGCCATTGCTTTCGAGTTAATGCCTGATGTTTTATGTGTAACTGAATCTTGGAACCATCCCTTAATTTCAGACACTTTGCTTGTCATAGACCAGTACGATCTCTACCGTCAAGACCGCACTAAAAAGCGTGGTGGTGGTTGTCTTCTCTATATTAAAGCTTCATTTAAGCACTTCCCGTTTGATCTAGACGTCACGTCATTCTCTGGTAATTACTGCTTCGCATCCATTATCCTGTCACCCTGGCAAAAGGCTATTCTCGGATGTATTTACTAACCGACGATGATGTGAAACTTTGTGAAATTTTTAAATTGATTTTGGAGTCCAATTTTACAAAATAAAATAATCGCTGTGGATTTTAATTTTCCAAAAATTGACTGGATTTCAAACTTTTGTCCACCCAGATTTCAGCCTTTCCTAGATACCATTTATTTCTCTAATTGGTCACAGCTTGTCCGTTCTGATTTTCACAAATGACATTGCTACCCTCTTCGTTGATTTTAAGCAGGGCCTCTTCCAAAGTGACCATACATTAATTCACTGTTGCCCACCAATTGTCTCATCGAAAAAGGCTAGCGCCGTTCGTACCTTTCATAATTTTGAGCTTAATTAACAACTTTTTGGACTCATTGGATTGGCAGCATCTCTCCTCCATGAACGATGCAGCAAGTCTTTCTGACTTAATGTCAGTCGTTTCAAATAACATCCTGGAATTTGTGCCAATCAAAATTGTCAAGCCCTACACTTCGAATCCACCGTCCCCACTTTCTTTTGCCAAGACTAAAGAAATTGAGGAAGCAATTAAAAGATCAATATACTAGTTCATTATCTGTACATCTAAGGATTACAGAGATTTTTGAATTAGCCTCTAAGATTCGGCTTGCACGGGACAGACAGAGGGAATCATGTGCACTCAGCGAGCCAAACTCTGCAAAATCTGTTGCTCAACTTTTCCGCCGTGATTCCTGCTCTAAACGAGGTTATGAAATACCTCCATTACTTAATGAAACTAAGAAATTCGTTCTCGAAGACTGTGAGAAGGAAGAATTGTTTAGTGCATTCTTTGCAAATCATCTTGCGATGGAATCTGAACCCGTTCTGACGTTTCAGGCATCCTCATTTAATGTTATCAGTACCATTGATTTCTCCATAGAACTAATTCGTAAGCAAATAATGCGTCTGAAAAACTCGCACTCTTCGGGGACTGACGGTTTTCCAAACTCAGTTATTAAGAGAGTGCCGAGCTAACCCCGATTGCTTAGCCATGTATTCTCAGTTTATCTTTTTAACGGATTCTTTCCTGACTCATGGAAGACATCTATTATTCTTCCTGTCTTCAAGTCGGGATCTCGTTCGGACTTTAATAATTATCAAGGCGTTCAAAAAACCCCGGCTCTAGCAAAATCTCAAATTCTCGACTTTTGCTTAGAAAATAAACTCTTTAGCGACTCGCAATATGGTTTTCTACCTGGGAGATCATGCGAAGTGTGTCATTTAGCTTTTCTTAACCTCGTCACTTCCCTTTTGTAATGAGCAGCAGTCAGTGGTTGTGATCTACTTTGACCTGAGCAAAGCCTTTGACAAGGTACCGCACAGACGTCTTCTGGTGAAACTGGAAGCCCTCGGCATCCGGCCTCCTCTCCTTGACTTCATTGGTTCCTACTTGTCTAACCGCAGCCAGAAGGTCTTAGTAGGTAATAGCAACTCGACGCCTCAACCGATCACGAGTGGCGTTTTTCAAAGCAAGGTTCTAGGTCTCCTTCTCTTTATTCTGTACATAAACGAAATTTCAGATTTACTAACAAATTTACAAAATTTCGTTAACGCTGACGATCTCAAGTGCATTTATTCATTTTCTAAAGACACTGCCAATAGTAGCGTGGATAAAATCAACACTGATCTAATTATGCTCTCACGTTGGAGCTGTACTTGGCAGATGGAGTTTTCTTCTTGGAAGAGTAGTTTCATGTGTTTTGGCCCCGCTAATCTTCCTGGACCCCTCGTATTTCAAAACAGTACACTTTAAGAACGATCAACCATAAAAGACTTAGGTCTAAGTGACACGATTAAGCTTGCATTATCGCCTCATGCAGATCGAATTTCTGCAAAGGCTGCACAGATATGTGGTTTTATATCGCATAATTTCTTCCTTCCGGAAATAAAGTTAGACCAGTAGCGCATGTTTGTTCTTCCTTTTCTAGAATACTGCTGTCCCCTCTTTGGGCTGATGAACGCCTCTGACCGCAGTCAGATTGAAAAAGTTCAGAGGGTTTTTACTTGAAGACTATTTTCTCTTCCTGGATCCAGTATCTCTTTTGCGGATAGATGCCAGTTAGCAGACATTAAATTTCTGTGGGTTAGAAGACTCGAAGCCGGTCTCTGCTTCCTGTTTCGAGTTAACTCCAGCCCAAATCTCCCACAAATTATCGCTCTCACTCCGGTAGATCGACCCTATGCCACTCGTAATTCCTCCATGATCATTTCACCGCCCCTTAGCTCCACAAATAACCGGTCTCAGTTTTTTACCTCCAAATATGCTTTCATCTGTAATAATCTTCCACTGCAAATCAGGTTGTCGTCCACATTAGCTATTTTCAATACAAAGTTACGCAAACATTTACTTTCGGAAGATATAAAATCCTTATTGTCTGTTTCCTTCCCTAACTCGCACCTTTTGGATATCGAAAAGGGTCCTCCTGGTATTTGAGGCAGCTCCCTTGATATTATATTAGTCTCTTATTATATGTCCCTCATCCTCTGCAGAGTCAATCTTTGCATTCACTTTTTCCCCCCTCCTTTTAAACAAACATCGTCAAGTCTTGACAACCTGGGTACTTTCCTCCGCTTTTGCAACCCCGGCGATTGTCTCCAGGTTCAGTTGAGGATCAAGGCGGGTTCTGATGGTTTTGCCTCTTTGATTGATGGACTATGCAGTCGGCAAGGTTACATCTCGATGATGATCTCATGACCTCTACTGTCCCCTCTTTGTTTTGACCCTGGTGTCCACGATGAGATCGTCCTCTCTTATCTCCACTGGTGGTTACAAACAATAGCTCTGACTGCTATATTATCTCTTACACGACAAGGAGCGTTCCGAACCCTCATACGTTGTCAGCAACATCACAGCACTATCCCATTGCCTCTAGCTATTACGTTTTAGTGAAGCAGTTTTTTTCTCCTATTTTTTAAATTGGCGGCTCACTGAACTCCGCCTCCAATTTAACCGTAGGAGTTTTTTTACTGCTTCTTTTCTAGTTCACCGTTTAAGTTAAAGATTGTTGACTTTTGTTTTAAAAATGGCAAATCGTTCTGAATCTGATATGCCTACCATATTGTTCATTTCTGCTGTTAATATGGCTGCTCACATAGTGCAGCAATTATCCACTTTGTATTTAATTATACCGCGATAACAAGTTTGAAATGATGGGGCTCTTTGCGCCTTAAATATACAATTTATTATTATTATTATTATTATTATCATTGATAAGGACTGTCTGCCTGATATTTTCTGAAAACAGAGACAAAGCCGAGCACCTTTCATAGTTCTACCGCTTGGTCCAAACAAACAACGCAAGGTTCTATCGTCATTCAGTGGATAACACTGCAAATCTGTTGCTCAGCTGTTCCGTCGTCAATCCCCCTCTAAACGAGGTTATGAAATACCTTCATTACTAAATGAATCTAAGAACTTCGTTTTTCAATTCTCTGACAAGGCACAAATCATTTTACGAGGGAATCTGAATCAGTTCCGACGTTTCAGTCATTCTCATTCAAGGTTATAAGCACCATTGATTTCTCCGTGGA